>PVIA01011054.1:0-47386 GCA_004024845.1 Tonatia bakeri
TTTGAATCATGGCTTTGTCACTTACTCAGCAATGTGGAATTACACAAGCCACATGTCTCCTGTGACTTGGTTTCCCTGATATAAAATAGTGATGACAATACCTAGCAGGATATGTGGCTTAATTAAAGATATGAGATACACAACCTTCTTAGAACATAGGTGTGATTTAAATGATAGCTATATATCAAAAGTAAAATCCAAGGTCTCCATCCTTAAGCAGCTTAAAATATAATTGGAGAGACATTTTACACATACAAACAATCAGTATCACAATACAGCATACGATTTTTTCAGATTATTGATTGGGATAATCATTACTAGAGAATTTGAGAAGCTCTCACGTGAAAGATTCCATGACACTCATAAGCTTGCAGCTTTTTCTGAGCCAAGAGCACCACCATCAAATCATTGTCTTAGGCAGGTCTCTTGACAGCAGATGCTGCAAGACATGAGAAGTGGCTATGGGAGACCACAAAGCTGTTGCAAAAATTTGACAATGTGCTAAAGGATGAAGTTGTACAGGCAGACACGTCTGTTTACATTGGAATTAAAAGCAGCTTTTAATTCCAATGTAATTAAGGACTGAGAGGAGCAAGCAGCACAAATAGGTAATTCTCTCCTAAATGTTAAACAGAGATAGGCATAATTTTCTTCCACAGGTAGACTGGTAGCATCACTGACTTCAAATGAATTAAATTACATTGGGCTCCTTATTAATTCAGAGAACACCAATTGCAGCTATGTATACGCATCTTTTCAAATTTTCTCCCTAGCAACTTCACACCCTGGTGCTAGTGTTGAATTTAATCATCCAGGGCCAAAGAAGATGCAGCAATTGAAGCATGTAGGTTCACCGCAGGGCTGAGGGAGGGAACACAGGGCTTTATCCAGACCATTTCCCAAAGATGCAGTCCACAGACAGCACCTCAGAATTTGCTCCCTTCCAAGTTTCTAATCTTCCCCTCACTCTTGGCCTCTTACATAGAGACGTAGAAAAAATAAAACTTTTACTGCCCAATAAAGTGATAGTAATAACTATTACCCTATATAGACTTAGTAATTTAGAATTGTCATAGTGAAATCACACGTATCTTCAGCAGTTTTTATTGGCTCTTTTTCTAAATTTCTAAATATATTTTTTAAATATATTTTGCTTTCTCAAAAATTGCAGAATATTCACATTATTGGAGGTTGGTCTGTGAATTAAATTAAAGAAAATATTTTAATATGTTCCTATTTTAAAATCACTTTAGAGATAATAAGTAAATAGAAATATGAGAAGTTTATTCAGAATAATTACGTCTCTTGATAGAAAAGGAAATGGAAGAGTGACAAAGATAGATTTTGTTCAAGAAACCAAAATGAATTGTTTGAAATAGGACATTGAAGATGCTGAGCAATTGAAAAACAGTAACATTTTCTCAAAATGTTACCCCAAATCAAGCTTCTTGAATGCATTAGTTTAGCATTAATGTGGTTATATACATCTTTAGAGACTACAGTTTCAAAAACTTGAAACTGAGACATTGAGAATAGCAAGTATTCTCTGAGCGTTAGAAGTGACTCAAATGCAGTATGCTCAAGGACAGGTGTCCCAGTTGAAAGCCATGTATTGCTTATCATCAACTCTAATGAATGTGAGTGGTGCTCGCTGCAATCTGTCTACCAGTGTCCCTGACAAGAAATGTATGTATGTTTCTTAAAAGTATGTGCCCTGAGTGGATGATTCCACTCTTCTACTATAAGAAATCATCAGTAAGCCATAATAAGTGCAAAAATAAGTCCAATAGTAAGAGACCCTTTGCTGTGAATGGGTGTGCATATAAGAGAAAGAAAAGCATCTCATGTGGATAGAAATTTCAGATAAAGAAACACTAGCAATATATTGTTTTTTTAAATTATGTAAAAGATTGTGTATTTCAAATCAATGATTCTGAGGGTTCACTTAGCACTACATTTTTTAAGAGTTTAAGCATCCTATTTGGAGAAGATACAGAAATAAATAAAGACTAATAATGCTATCTCTAACTTTTGCTCTGTTCAAATATATTGTGATGTAAACTCAATCTACAAGCTATATGAGATCATGTCCAAGGATATTTTAGTGACAATCTCATAATAATAATGAAAATTCTACATATTGCCTATGTTTTTCACATTCTAGGCAAGATGATAGCAGAAGCTGGACATTTTGAAGTACCAGTTTACCATATAATTGGCATACTTAATACAAGAGTTCATAGTAAAATTTTATTTTAAAAAATCTTGGACAAATATAAAAATGAATATTATCCTCTTACAATAAGCATAATCCAAGGTTTTCTTGAGCAAACCAAGAAATAGTGTCATTCTGGTTAGGAGCTAAATTAGGGGATATAGTTTTAAGATAGCTGAAGGTAAGAGTTTTGAGAAACAGGATCATCAACATTGTCTATTGTTTCTGGAATCTCAGGTTAGATGAAGCCTGGCAAGTGCCCATTTAGGTTAGCGATAAGAAGCTCAAAGTTGACCTTAGTCAGAGAATTCTGGTGTGTGTTGTGGAATGAATGGGAGTGAATGAAATGGAGAGATAATGGATGACTATGTCAAGAAGATTGGCTGTAAATGGGAAGAGATCCAAAGCAGTAATTGATAGAGTAGATGGGTCCTTGGAGGGTTTTAAAAGGTAGATGAGACTTGAACAGGTTTATATGATTTTCATAATAATGAGTCAGAAGAAAGGGAGAGGTTGATAATAAAAAAGAGAGGTCGATAGAACAAGACATGGAGAGAGCTCCAGAGCACAGGCACATATTGAAAACCAATTTCAGTGAATCTCGAACACGCTATAAAAAGTTCATTTGTACTTGTATATAGCAAGTCTAAAGTGAATTAGATCCAACATAAATAATAGAAAAAATTACACTTATGAAGAGAGAGGAAAATAATAAATTATGAAGACAAAGTCTTTAGTAGTAGTTTGAAATGAATTTCATTTTTAAATACATTAAATAAAAGAGAAAATATTAAGATGGTATCCATGGCAGTAATGGGTTCTAATTTTTATGAAATGCTGTGATAATTAGGTCTGAATTTTCAAGTGGAGATTGAAAGATCACCTTTAGAGATGCAAAATATTCATGGTACCTATAACAAGGATGTTAATAAAGTATTCAATAAACATAATTCTGGCTCAAGATAATAAGTTTTTACTATCATCCAGAATTTCAATAAAATTTAGCTCCAAATGTGTTTATGGAAATGAAAATTCTATATAACAGCTTTTACAGTTCTGAGTGAAAATTTCTGAAACTCTCCTAAGGTTGAAGAACAATTTTTTAAGAGTTGAAAACCAATGGAACTGCTATTTGATATATTATTAAATAATTAATCTGTATAAAAACTTTGGTTCCATTCAGTCATTACATCACTTCTCATATAACAGCGTAACTTTTTAAGGTTTAGTTTATTGTCTAAATTGGGCTGTGTCACTCCAGCTTTTTATTATTTATGCCACTACTGGAAAAAAATCAATACCTGTTTATATGCTATTGCTGATAAAAATAAGGTTTCTTCATTATTAAGGTACATGATATAGTGACTAGTAAAAACTTAAAAATGAGAAAACATGTAGTCTATTATAAGAATATGACTTTCTCATTGTCTAACAATATAAACATCAGTCTATTTCTTTTTATATTTCACCACTGAAAGAGAAACTGAATGAGATAATTTTCTATATATTTGCAAGAGAAGAAATTTCATAGATATAGCTTTCCCATCTTCCACAGCATTTTAACAATACTATGGTTATCAAAGGCATATTTCATTCCATGATACTATTTATTTCATTCAATGTGCTTGAATATTTTTTAACAAAATAGCTCACTTGCTCTCAGAATAAGTCAAAATAATTTAACAGATTTTTGCAGTGGTGAAAAACTTAAAATATGGCTTAGAAGGTAGTATTTTTGTCATGTAGAAAAAGAATACACATGAAAGATACCATATCTGCAAACATATTGAAAATATGATTATTAATTGAACTAAAAAAATTTTAGCATGTGACTTCAGTTTAATTATTAAAACTAATTCCCATTCTAAGTAGCACAAACTTAGTAGGAAGAAATAGGTAGTAAATCTGGAAGGGCAAACTGACAATATCCAAAACATCCTCTTTATATCACATTCTTTTAAAACATTGTAAGACATTAATTGTATTTCAAAACCTATTATAAATTTTTATAATGATGATTCTTATCTATATAGTGCTATTTACATATATTAAATGAAAGGAGTATACTTTATTTCTGTTTTATTTGTGAGCCTTTGATATTATTTAATATTAGTTGATATTTTAAAACCTTTTCTCTTACTGTATCTCCCTTATGAATAGAACCTGTTTTAAAATACTAAATTGATGGACATGAAACAAATTAATAGCATATCTGACTAATGCAGAACTTCTAGTGTAACCATGGTTTCATCACTGAACATTTCTATTGTTAGTTTTCTATTCTAGTGGAGAAAAGCAAAACAGCAGGACTTTTGATATCAAGATAATTTGAATGTAAAATGACAGATTATAATATAAAAGGAAGATAACTGAGCTTTATGTGAGTATTGAATTAAATATATATCTTAATTTCCAAAAGGTAATATGAATTCATATGGCAAAGCCACGTCTCTCACTTAAACTTCAATTTATTGTGCAGGATGAAATGCATGATGAAACATTAAGGCAAACTGTGAGGACAGATGCTTAAATGTTGTGACTACAGTTGCAATTCGAGGACAGAGATCATTTTTCTGAATTCCATGCTTGTAATTTTATTGTTCAAATAATATAGCCCCTAAAATGTGATATAAAATGGGTAGCTATAATCAATAGACTTATGATTTATGCATGTGTTATAGATATTTTCATTGTCAGGTTGCTATGTACAAAGAAAACAAAGAGGGCATACCACTGGGAAACATGTTGAAGATGCAAATTGCAGAATATGCTTTTAATTCACTCAGTGACAGGGAATTTCAAGGCATGCACCAGCTTCTTATGGTTTTACCTTTCTTGTCATTGGAAGAGACTAAATGTCCTTTAAAGAGGTGTAAAATAACAAGAGACATTAACTTCTTTGATAAATAATATTGAACAATTTTATGTGATAGTGAAGTTACACTATACATCATTTATATTGATCAATAGATCTGTAACATAATTTATTACATTAATAGCTGCAATGTAAAGTTTAAATTTAAAAGCTCCCAAAACAAAACCTTAAAGATAATAAATTACTCTTCCTTTGACCTGTAGCCAAACACTGATGGATGTAGAAGGGAAAATAATTGTTTTTATAATTTTTCCCTTAGTTTCATCAAATTATGTTCAAATAAAGAAAAACCTCCTACCTCATTCTTTAGAACATGACATCATACTTCTTTGTTAGGTTTTGGCAGATTAAAAAAAAACTTTTATACATTCTTTCAACTGAGATATCATAATGAGGATCTAATGACCTTCTTGGATAAATAATTTCTTGAAGTATATCTCGGAGTGGCATTTTAAAGTATAATTTACTGATTATGCTATTACAGTTGTCCCAATTTTCCCCCCTTATCTCCCTCTACTTGCTATCACCCTTACCTCCAGCTATCCCCCCTTAGTTCCTGTTCATGGGTCATATATATAAGTTCTTTGGCTTCTCTATTTCCTATACTTACCTTAACCTCCCCCTGTCTGTTTTGTACCCACAAATTATGTTTCTTAATCCCTGTACCTTTTCTGCATTCTCTCTTTACCCCACACTCCTCCCCATTAATAACTCTCCAAATGATCTTCAAAGCTCTAGTTCTTTTCCTTTTCTAGTTGTTTGCTTAGTTTGTTTTTATTTTTCAGATTCAGTTGCTGATAGTTGTGTTTGTTGTCATTTTAATGTTCACAGTTTTGATCTTATTTTTCTTAAGTCCCTTTAACATTTTATATAATAAGGGCTTGATGATAATGAACTGCTTTAGCTTTACCTAGTCTGGGAAGCACTTTATCTGCCCTTCAGTTCTACATGATAGCTTTGCTAAATAGAGGGATCTTGGATGTAGGTCCTTGCTTTTCATCACTTTGAATACTTTTTGCCTGTAAGGTTTCTTTTGAGAAATCAGCTAATCATCTTATGGGAACTCCTTTGTAGGCAACTCTATATTTTCTCTTGCTGCTTTTAAGATTTTCTTCTTATCTTTAACCTCTGGCATTTTAATTACAATGTGTCTTGGTGTGGTTCTCTTTGGGACCAACTTGTTTGGGACTCTCTGTTCTTTTCACACTAAGTGAAATAAAAAAAATCCACAGAAAACCAACACTGAGAGGAAGAAAGCCAGGGTTCAAATCAATGATTTAGAACATATGAAGAAGTAATCAATCAACCAGAACAGAATAAAGAAATAATAGTTCAAAAAAGATGAAGAGAAAATAAGAAGACTCTGGGACATCTCCAAAAGTGTCAACATCCAAATCATAGGAATGCCATAAGGAGAAAAGGAAGAGCAAGAAATTGAAAACTTATTTGAAAAAAATAATGAAAGAAACTTCCCGAATTTGGCAAAGAAAATAGACATACAAGTTCACAGTGGCATTTTTAAAATTTGCCTCATGTTGATCTACTATGGATTTTACATATTCATTATTTTTATTGTCTAATATTAGAAAACATTTTATTTTCTAACTAATCAGAAATGCATATTATAAGAGTAAGTATTTTACTTTAGTTTTAGCTTTGATTCTAAACTGCTCTATGAAACAGAAAATGAACTCTAATACTTATGGCCTGATTTTCTTACAGGAAATGTTTTATTATTATTTATATTAATATTATTAGTAAGGATTGATTCTTTTTAGTTCACAGAATATTGTCATATATCATGGAAGAAAAGAATTGCCTTATTATGAAAATTATATATTATTCTTAAGTATCTTACATGTGAATTTATTAATTGCACAAAAAGGACTTCGAAACTTAGAAATGCATTTTAAGCTCCACCCAGCACAACCTCTACTTACCATCTGAACTGACTATGCTTGAAATTCTTTGGAGGATGGTAGTATAATGAGTTTTATTGTCTTCCATATATGTATTTATCTAGATCAGGGGTATCAAACTCATTTTCACTGGGGGCTACATGAACCTCGCGGTTGCCTTCAAAGGGCCCAATGTAATTTTAGGACTGTGTAAATATGACCACTCCTTACCAGTTAAGCAAAAGCTCAGCTCTGCCACTCTGTAGAAATAAGGTGCCGGGCTGGATAAAACAAGGTGGAGAGCTGGATTTGGCCTGTGGGCCTTGTGTTTGCCACCTGTGATCTTGATAGTATATCTATATAGATAGATATACTATAACTAAATAAATACATAGAATATTTTTCAATCTATCACACAAAGATAAGCAAATAATTTTTTACTCTGTGTTTCTGTCTTTTTACATTAGTTTTGAAAGTGACTTTATTTTCAAAGCTCTAAGTGAAAGTGTAGTGGTAGCACTCAGTTTAAAAGAGTCATTTAATATGACTATATCTTAATATACTTTTTTTACAATAATTAAATTATGAAGTAAAATGATTGATTCCTGATGTGAAATGATTCCTGATGTGAAAAACTTGCACTGCAATGATATCATTCACAATCTGATTTATCCAAGAAAACTAACAGCATAATGGACATAACATCATTAACCTTGAAACCAAGACCTATAATTAGCCAAAGTTGACAAGAGCAAAGGTCACCATCTGAAGGTTATCCTGAATATCTTGATCTAATTTCTTAAGGAAAAACTACTTCTTTTAATACCCACTAAGTGATCATAAAATAAAAATTGTAAGTATGCACTAAATCAGCTCATGCATCTGTTGAGTTCTTTTGTTCTATGATAGATAAATGACAAAGAAACAAAATATTGGATTACTCTTACTGATATCAATGTGGCGCCTGACTCATAAAAATTTGCAGGCTAATAAGCTAGTCATCATGTTTTATCAATTTTAACCAGATTGACCAACATGGTAAAAATTGATAAAATGTGCCATTCCTTCATTTAATGTAGGTTTTTCTAAAATATTTCAACTAGGTGTGTTCTCTGCAAACCTGGAGCCTTAAATAGTTTTCCCATTTGAGTAAGTTAAACATACTTTCAGGTCACAGAAAAGCAATTAATCAAATCGTTTGAAGGAATTTTAGGTAGAGATGCAGCCTTCAATTTATACTATTCCAGTAAAAGATAGGAAAATAAGTAAGTACAAATATAATTTGAGAATTTTTCAAGTAATATAGGTTTGTAAGATAATATAAAGCAAGATTATATACTTAATATGAACATTCATGAAAGAAATAGCACTCTAGTTTATATAAATATAAATAATAAAGGTAGAAATGAAGGGAGGGAGAAAGAAAAAAAGGGAGGGAGGAAGGGAAGGAGGAAAACTGTATGGAAACAGCAATTGTTAATGAGTGACTTGGCATAACACATTTTATAGAGATGGTAATTGATAAATAAGAAATATTCCTTAGTTGCATACTTATTTTATAATGTTTTGATAGTACTTCTCTTATTAGTCATATCTTCAATTACCAGTCCAATTTTATATGTGCACAATCCTTCAGTACAGCTTGCATTTGTATTCAGAGTATCTGTATATAAAATTATGTTATTTACTAAAATTAAAATTTTGATGTAACTATAAAGTAATATCTTCTAAAATAAACTAAAATATAAATTACATGTTTAAATTTTTAAAATGTAATGTTTATGGCAGTAAACATAATAGGATAAATATTCTTAAATACTATCTGACAGATGTATTGAATTTGTTCCTGATAAAATTAAAACAAAAAAAAATTCTATCTTCCATATTATAAAAACAAACTCTCAGGTTTAATACCAATACAATTTTAATATTTGATTTTTGATATTATGCACTTAAATATTCAAATTGCCTTAGAGTACTTAAAAGATCTTCCTGTAATATGCCTTCTGTTTGGAAATTTTGTCACATTTTACCATAAAAATACTATGTGGAGGGAGTAATTATTTTAGTAGTCTAATTTTATTTAAGATTTTGAAACTGCTTTTTTCTAAGGAAATGCAAAATCCAAACACTTGAAGGTTAAAATACTTTCTTATAGCTACTACACTTGATCATATCAGAAGTTACCTTGCGACCATTACACTCCATCAAATTGATGAGATATTGGTGAGGTAGGAGGAATAAACAAAGAAATAAAATTGAATTTGATGTATGAAAATTTATTCAACTGAACAATCTATCTTTGCATATTTTAGTTCAACACATAAAAATATATAATTTTTCTTTTATTGAAAAGTCTAGTTTCTGAGCTACTCTATGCATTATTATAGTGCTATTTAAGCACATACAACTTCTTTCATTTTTAAGGTAAAAATAATACCTTAGAACATGATTTTCAATGGGTGTGCTGCGGCAGGCACACTGGTGTGCTGCAAGAATTTTTAAACAGGAGATGTCTGAATATTTAGTCAAGGGCACAGACCTCTTTTCCCTTAGATTCTTATATTTTAAAAAAATGACAACAGCCAACACAATAGCCATCCAATGTGAATAAATCACAATTATAGCTATTTTTTGTCAGGTTGGCAAAATACATATTTTTTGGGTGTGCTGCAGAATTTTAGCAATTAGTTTATGTGGGCTATGAAATGACAAAGCTTGAAAACCACTGCCTTAGAACAGTTTAAGTAGATATTTATTGCTTGTTTTGACAGGTTGCTCATCTGGATTTAACAATCCGTATGGAAATTGCTCAAAAAGAGCATGCCGCGTTATTGTATCCACTGTGTCTGGCACAATAACTACCTGTTGGATGAATTAGTAATTTATTGTTTGAGACGGATCTTTTTCTATAGACCTAAAATGTATATAATCTTAAAATAATTATATTATTAATATTTTAGCACATGTTTTTATTCTTTTTAAAAACGCTCTCATATAGTCTTGTCAATGGATCAATATTATCTGAGGAAATGATTTCTAATGCTGCCTTTTCATATGCCGTCTTAGCTCCACACAAAGTGATTTAGGATTACAATTTAAAGTCCAAAAAGGTGCATTTCCAGAACATTTTTTCCTAAAATGAACAAGTAAAAAAGGTTTCTCATACTTTAGTAATCTAATCTAACCATGTTTATATTCTGATAAACAGGTAATGAAGATAGCTATATTAGAAATGATTATGTAAATTCATTAATAAACTAAATGGTAGGTTGATGGCATAAACGTTAACACAAATTCTATACAATTTAGCTATATATTATCTCGATGAAACTTCAAACTTAAGAGAGCAGAGGAAGATATATTTTCTATCAAGACCATCCCTGACTTTCATCTGCTTATACAAATTTGGTCTACTGTGCCCTCTAATTTTTATCTCAACTGCAAATACTAGGTTCTGCCTGGTTTCTCAGGTCTGGAATTACTGATGCTAACAATAGCTGGCATTTGTTTAGCTGTGTATATAAATGAACTCTTTTAATTCTATGATGTAGGTGCTATTTTATCCCTATTTTACACATGATGAAATGGGAAATACAGAAAGTTTAAATAATCTGCCTCAGGTCAGCTAGCATATGACAGGACTTGACACCAGGCAGTCTGCTTAATTAATACTTTCAATACTACATTTGATTCCCTTACTTAGGGCAGGTGTCCTTGCTTGCTCTTGCAGGTTCTCAGGTGCTGGAATTCTGCTTCTGTCTACTCCTGAGTAAACCTCACAGGCTTCCAAGCAAGTGTTCCGTTTGCCCCTACTTGACTGCTGGATTTTTGCCTCTTGTGTATGGACGTGAGGATTTAGATGTTCTGCCTGATGAAATAATTTCCTGTTATGTATCACTACACCTTACTAGTACATCTCCCCACCTGTTTTTTTTTTCCCTCAGATTCTATATCCTGACTTTCTCTTATGCTTGCTGAACTCCTTCAAGATTATTAAAGGTCAGTTGAAGAACTACAATTATGTGGCATGAGATACTGAATCACAATTGGAGAAACAAAGGAAAACGGAAATAATTTGTGGTTAAAATTCAACAAATCTCAGTATCATATCAGATGCAGCATCCAACTTTAGAATGAATTAAATGGAGATTCCAAAATTACGAGCCTCCTACTTACCTGGCAGTGGAGATACCATATTCATGAAGGTGGTTTTCCCAGGGTGAGGCTTATCCACTGCACTCTGGATGTACTGACTCCTGTGATTTCCCCAAATGTGGAAACTTGACTGTGTGATTTGTGGTATTCAGATACTCCGTTCAAGCTCTCCCCTGGCCAAAAAAAAAAAAAAAAAAAATGTTATAAGTCTTAGTTACTGGGAGGATGGATATGTCATACAGAGAAAATGGGCACTGAGAGAAGTTATAGATAAAAAGAAAAGAATTACGATTTTGTCTATAGGCAAAGGAGAAACACACAGAGATATATCTTGATATCACCATATATGCATGTTTATTTGATTATTATTCATGATTCCTTTTTTTTTACTTTTAAAATATCTCAGTGAGATATAGTAGAAGCTCAGCAAGTCTCAGTAATATGTAATAGGTGGTTAACTCTTTGTTTCTCCTCTTCCTATTATTTACTTCAAATGCCCTCTAGTTTCTTTTTTCACTAAAATTTTAGTGTCACCTATTTGAGCATTTTAACCTTGTGTCTGATTGTTTAGATGCCTTACTCCTCTCTACCTAGGATATCTCTCTAAACAGATGATCCTTTTTATCACTTAACTCTTTCTGCACTTTCCTCATGTCCAAAATAAATTTTGTATATTTGTTCAAGCCATTTACTCATACTTTTACTTCCTAATGTAATTCACAAAGAACATTTAAAACCAAATTCATTTTTACCTTCTTTAATAACATTCATGGTTTGATTTGTACAAAATTACACTGGAGTATACCTTTACTTTTTATGCTAAAGTCTGTTCCAATTTTATTTTATTCATTAAGGCATCAAAAAGTGCAGCATGTTTTATTTTTACAGGGTTCATATTAATTAATATACTTCCATCACCCAATATACACATGTTCTGTGAAAAATATAAAATTCTTAGTTCAGTCCTTCCTTTCCAGTGTTTATATAGAATGAAAAGAGGTGGAATGGCTATAAATGGCAACAATATTAACAATAGTGATATATGAACATATTAGACAAGGTGTGATTTTGATGAGTATGTGTTAGAAAGGCTGAAGGACTAGCAAGTCTATTGGATTTGTGGAAAAGAAAAAGAGCCAAAGCAAAACTGTGACGACTCTTCACATCTCTGCTACACCTTGGCACAGCCCCTTGCACAACAAGGTAATGTGACGTGGTCTATGTCTGCACAGAAGGAGTACATATCCCTCCCACAGTAGGCAGCACAATGGGCATTGCAACAAGGGGGAGTTTATGATCTTTTCCAGAGAATACTGTGAAAGATAGCAAATAGTGATAAAATATACCACAGTATGCATCATAATGAAGTGATAAGATTTGTTTTCCTGTTCTAAACAAAACTAATCACAATAATATGTTGTCATTTTACATAAATTCAGGTCTATGCAAATCATAAAGATTGTATACCTAGTGTGTAATACTAATGGATGTTTAATATATTATATATAGTTCTTGTTACTAATATTTTGATCTCTGACTTGAGAATCCCACACTATAAATATTCATCTCAAAGAAATGCTCTTATGCATATACATGTAAATTTTGCATTATAATTTCAGGGGATTCTGGAACTTCTAAATGCCCCCTATGGACCACTTAGCACTCTACTGACTTCCAAGATGAGAACTTTATTATGTCTTTTCAGCTTGCTTCTATTTTTTTCACACCATTAGCAACCCTATTTCTTGGACAATCACAGTTTCAACCTGTAATCTCCTTAAGCCAATATGATTTGTCTTCTGCAATTATCACTGGTGAAACTTCCTTTGCTAAATATTCTAGAAATACCTTGTTGCTAAATCCACAGGATGCTTTCCAGTTTTTATCTTACTTGATTTTTCAGGAATATCTTACAGTGGTTACCCACCCTACCAATTCTTGCAATGTTTATTCTCTTTATTGGTATGTATCTGTGACATACACCCTCCAAATTTCCCTCCCTTGTCTGCCCATTTCTTGTTAGAACCGTGCCTTAAATGCTAGTGCTCATTGAGGTTCTGTAATTCTGCCCTCATTGTCAATGTTTATTTCCATGATTTCAAATGCAATAATATCCAAATATTTATCATCATCCTAGATTTCTCATTGGATAAATTAACAACATTAACTCCTTTTGAGTATCTCTAAGTGTATGGCTCACAGTCCAATAATAATATTCAACATGATCAAACAAACTCATTTTGTTTGAACCTAAACATAATCCTGCCTATTTCATACCCCATCAAAGTGTGGTTCAGTCTTCACACCTTACTTTTAACTTTCTTATCTCCCAACGTTTATCCTCTCTTTTCCAAAATATATTCTACCTTTTCTTTGTTTTAAACTTTTCTAGGCTTCCTATTACCCTCAGACATTTTAAGCTCTTTAACAAGGTTTACATCTTTCATTTATGCTCTTAGATTTTCATTCTAAGTCTCTCTCATCTATATGCAGTAGTCAAATTGACACCATCCCTGGTCCCTATGCTTTCTACAGTTTATCTGCCCCTGGTGATTTGCTGTTGCTGTTACACTTTGACACCCTTCATTCACAGATTTACTTAGTAAACACTTCTCATCCTCAGTTCTAATTTCCCATCAATAGTTCCAGTGGTTCTTGTCTGTGCTCCCACATCACCCTCATTATATCTCATCACATTGGGTGACTTCTGACCCTCTACACAGCTGATTTCTAGATGGTTCATGGACATCTAGAATTATAAGTAAAGACCTTATTTGCAAATGTATAAATTCTAAAATAAGTTTCAAAGCCCAAAGACCAATTTTATAACTCCAAAACTCTATAATTGATTGGGAAAGTAAATGAAAAGAAAGTAAAACACAGATGTATACTGTAACAGTTATTAACTAACTATGGTAAAATGTTTGCCATAATAAACTTAATTACATAATGGAGGTTTACATACTTTCAGGATTAATCGAAGAATTGTAATGAGCCTTTATTGCCAGCTTGCCAGGAGTCCAGCTCCTGGTTCTCCTACACAAATCAAACCTGGATCTGGTTGCAGTTTGACACCATTTGGTGATAGTTGTCTGTCGTAAAATGTCTTTGAGGTTGTTTTAGGTTCTATGGCTGAATGAGAATTCATAGATTCTAGGGGACATCCAGTTGTCTGTCACCTAGTTGGTTAGTATCAGGTTTTTGTTGTTTATTTGCTCTGTTTTGGATACAGTTCATGGAGATAACACTGGGAAAATATTTGAAGCTATAAAAAGCCAGTTTACCTCTTCACTTTTCAAGATAAAGTATCATATGGGACATCACCTTGATACTCTGGTGGCCTCCAAATATATTGTCAGCAAGCTATATCAGAGGTCATGAAATAAGAAAGCTCACAGAACAGATTAAAATACTCCAATCACACATTTTATTAAGTTTATTTGAAACACATAGAAGCAAGGGAAAAGAGATAGGATAAATTAACACATATATGAAAAGGTGCAGTGTGGAAGGACAATACCATCTGAATCCCGGGGCATGCAATGTTCAAGTGTCCTATTACTCTCTCCACCACGCCAGCCTTCCACATGGATGGCATGATTACAAGGGCCAGAGTTGAAGTTTGAGCTGGGGTCAACAAGCAGAAGACACTCAGGGCCAACAACAAATACTTGTCCTACTAGAGAGATGCAGGAATGAATACACCTGGCCAACTGATGTGGCTCTCTGAGTAGCCTAATGAACAGTAATGGATTTCGCTTGTGTTGCTTAGCAGAGGACATATAGGATTATAATTGAGGTCATCAATAGATGGCCATAAAAAGACTTTGTGAATGAATTTTTTTTCTGTGTATCTAGTGTTACCTGAACATTTACGGGCTCTTGTATATTCTTAGATATGTTTACATATTATAAATATATAGTACCCAGATGGCTCATAAATATTGAGTATCTCTGATCTTTCCATCCCTTTCTGTTTGACACACACATGATCTGCTTTCTAACTGCTTATCTTATACCCAATTCCTATGAATTCTGCCCATGTCTAACTTATCAGCTACTTATATATTTTTAAAAATGAGAGTTTGCCTACATTTTTAAAACTGTAAACTTATTCACCTAATAAAATTGAATATTTTTAATAACAAATATGCATTTCAGAAAAGTAGGCTGCTATGGCTGATTTTATTTGCTGAAAGTGGCTTCAATAATACTCTTATTATCATGTGATTTTGATGCTCCTCCCACTAAGAGGTAGTGGGGGGGTATGTTTTTTCCCCTTGAAACCAAGAGAGCTTGTGACTGTTCTCCAATAAATGAGCATGGTGAAAGTGACACTATGTGACTTTCAAAGCTAGGTCATAAAAATGTGAAGCAGCTCTGCCTTGCTCACTCCTTGGTTTTGACTTCTGTTGCCATTCTGACTGCTCTTGAGTTGCCATGTTGTGGGAAAGCCCAAAGTATCCCATTTACCAATATCACACAGAAAAGGCAAAAGGCGAGAGAGAGGTGGGGAGAGAGAGAGAGAGAAGCAAGATCTCTCCTGGTCAGCCTTAGCTGCTTTAGTTGTCCCCACCTCCACTCTCAGGGTCTAGCCACCATTACACGTATAAACCATATAAGAGATTCTGGGACAGAATTACCCAGGCAAGCTATTATTAAATTCTTGACCAACTGATACTATGATAAATAGGAAAAAGATTGCTGTTTTCAGCTACTAAGTTTTGCAACAATTTTTTTTTTCTTTTACTCCATGTAATGCATGCCAGGACAGTTGACACTTCCTCACTTGGTCTTGATCTCCCTTCCTTGTCTCACTCCTCTGTATTCATGAGAAGTAAACTGGAGTCCACCCCATTTAAAAATGAAGAGAAGACAAGAGCTAGTTGCTAAAGACATTGTATATGAGTATAATTGTCATTTTGAAGAGAGTTCTCTACATGACAACTGTCTAGAACTTCTTATTAAATTATTCTTATTAATTTAATATTGAAGATGTGTCTTCTACTCAGTTTTTCTAAGGCATTATTCATATTTTTATTGCTCCATGAATCTTTAAACTATGCCTAAAATAAAGATTATCTATATCAGTGATTCTTGTTTAATTTATTATTCGTGACTGCTTACACATGTCTTTGAATGGTGAACACTGAGGAAAAGCTAATTTTAATGTTGGTGACTATTTTTCCTTAATGATTTCTTATCTGAAGAGCAGCAATAATCACTTACCTCAATTTCATTCACTTTCTATTGCCAATTGATTCAAACAAATATATTGGAAAGTACCAGTGATGTAAATGATCAAAATAATTAGGTAATCATTAATAATTTTGAGTTAAATTCTGGAAGATTTATATTTGATAGAAGTTAAAAAATAGATGTCTAAAGCCAAGCAGTACCTGATTAGCTTCTTCAGGTAGTTCGGTTGGAAAATCCAGGAATTAATACTACTGAGTTTTATTTTGTTCATCTGTAAGATTGGAATTCTATTTGAACACTAAGCATAAAATTCTATGATTCTTTAGTCACAAAGGGAGGGTCCCTGCATTGGAGCCAAGGCAAAAATAAAAACCTTTGTTATGAGGATTTATATTAGAATAAATCTCTCTAAGTAAAAACAAAGGAAGCATATAATTAAAATTTTTTTCTTAATATTTTATCACATAGGGGGCTAGAAAGGTAATATTCTTTTCTATGATATGTTATTTCTTTTCTTTAAAAAGAATCAAAATTTATTTCAAAAGTCATCATTATTTTATTTTTCAGTGCCCTTCTATTTCTCTTAGATTAATGTTCAATAACATTGAATAATGCAATAAACATTGTCTTCTCTTATCACACCTTGACTTCAAAAGTAACTGAGTTTTTTCTTCTACAACACTAAGTTATTTTTAGTTATGAGTTGAAATCTCAGTGACTATTTGTCAAATTGCTACATTTTACAGTACCCCCATATAAATGCATAAATAAAGGTTGATTAATATCACCTCTTACAATTTATCTTGTGAGAATTGCTGCTTGTATGTTTATGTGAAGGCACAAGAGTCAGCAACTATGTGTTTAGGATAGCTTTCATATTCTGTAGTTTGCTTTTTTAGACAGGTAAGACAAGAAGAATAATGTGTAGCATAAAAAAAAGAAGCATAAAACCTACATAATAATTAATGCTTAGTATCTGTGATAGAATTTGTTATTAATGTGATGATTGTCAATCCAATTAATTGAATTTAATCTATTTCTAAATGTATGCAAAATAGAACATTTAAACTTAATATATTTTTTACATACCTTTTATTTTTTAATTTTTTTTAAGATTTTATTTATTTATTTTTAGAGAGGGAAGGGAGGGAGAAAGAGAGGGAGAGAGAGAGAGAAACATCAGTGTGTGGCTGCTGGGGGCCATGGCCTGCAACCGAGGCATGTGCCCTGACTGGGAATCGAACCTGCGATGCTTTGGTTCGTAGCCCGTGCTCAATCCACTGAGCTACGCCAGCCAGGGCAATTTTTTTACATACATTTTATTTCTATGATCACTTTCGCAAATAATATGTGGGAGAAACTGGCTAAGTTTTTACCAAAGCTTTTTTGTTTTCTAATCTTAAATCTAGACTACTTTTCATAACTCTCTTGTAATTGGATATTGCCCTGTGAGTTGTTTTCATCAACTGAACATGAGAAAAGTGTGCGTTACTTTTGGACCAAGGGGTTTAGAATCTAAGTGTTTTCTCCAGCCTCTATCTTCCCACCACCTGGGCCCCAAATTCCAGGAGATAGATGGCAGAGTTCAAACAAGAAAGAAGTCTGAATTACTGTGTGGAATAAAGTAGCTCACTAACAAATTCTCACTTGGAATACTGAGATGGAGAAAAATGAACTGCAATTGCATTTGATTCATTATATATTTGGGGTTGCTTGTTGCTCATTCTAAATAAATAAATAATAATAGTGCATGGCCTAATTGTTTAATCAAAATAAAATAAAATTCAGGTTCATACAAGACTAAAAATATATGGTGGGAACTACTCCTACTGTCAAATTCATCTTAAATTTTAAACTCACCAATAAGCATAAGTGCAAAAATATCATCTAATTGTTTTAATATGTTAATGTGAACTATTGTGAGTATAGGAAGTATTTTCACAAATGGGTAACTATATAGTTGAAATTAGGTGATATTGATATCAGCATGTCTGTTACAACTAACATTACTTGCTTTCATTTTGCATGAAAATTATCCTTGCACTTAAAAGACAAATTATGCCACTTATTAAATCTTTGTTATTGTTATGGCCCATGCTTAACTACCCATTTTCTTTGGTGTTTGATTGCAGTAAATTTTATCTTTACAAACAAAACCATCTTCAATTTAAATAAAACAAGTGCTTCTTAATATTACTATTATGATATTACTAACAAACCATGCACCAGCCAGAATATCTAAAGAGATGGAAAGACTAGCTACTGTAGTAAAAATGAGAGTGACTGTATGACATTCTGTACTTAAAAGAGTATAAAAACAAAAAAAACTCATATTTGAAATAAAATGTTCTGTGGAAGTGTTAGTAAGCATGGCTGGCAATGTATCTCTGTGGATCAAATGGTTTCACTGATGTCAGGCTCTAAGACTAAGGAAAGAGGTGGCTTCTACTACCTCTACCTAAACCTAGTTGACTGTTTCATCTTAATCATTGATTCTGGGCTATCAAAATTAGGAACAGACAATAACTTCAGCAAAATAGTTGGTTTTACATTTGTGTGAGAGATTTTTGCTTTGAGTGCAAAATATTTATCAGCCATTTTTTTTATGTTCTGTACTTATGCCTTTCTAAGTTTCTTCAGATTAATTTAAGCAGTGGTTCTCAAGGTGGGTTGACCTAACAATATTATTAGTGTAACTTAGGAATTTATTAGGAATGCTAAATCTTTGGCCACACGACAGACCTACTGAATCGGTAACTCTGGGGACAGGCCCAGAAATCTTTTGGAGATTCTCTTGTATGTTAAGTTAGAGGTTACTAAACTTGAAAATCTGGTACAGAGAGTGACTCCTCTCTTTTGAATTGGTTCACCTGATGCTTTCTGCAAAATTGCTTCTTAAAAATTCCTCTCAGTTTGATAGAAAATGTTATTTACACTCTTGGCAGTGGTGTTAGGGATGATAACATTAGAACATAAAGTTCCTAAGCTGAGAGTAACCTTGAAGACTCTATCTTCTTAATAAAATATCCTTTTTCCATGACTGATCTCTGCCTTCCATTACCAAATTCTTCCTTTCTGTGATAGCAACTATGGTGTAGCCTTTCAATGCTGTTGTGTCAACTGAATGTGGGGGGATTATACTTAGAATTAAAACTTTTATTTCATATGTGAATGGTAATCATGCAAATCACAAATCTTAGAAATGCTAAGAACATCTGAGCCCACTTTTGATGAATGTTGATTATCAAGAAAATTTAGAACCAATTCCTCTTAAGGGAGGAATTCTTGGACAAAGACACATACACATTAACTATCTTTAAAAATATGAAGATCTGTTGTGTATAAGGACATTTTATGTCTTCTGGGGAATTCCAGAGCATGAAACTTATAAGAGAACTAATATCTGTTTAATAAAATAAAGTGATTACACAATCAGATCTATTTGAAAATGGACTGGGCCACGTTATGTATTAATGGGTTTCTTATGGTTAAGGGTATTTAAGCAACAGAGAGGAATGAGTTGATGGGGTGGTCTAGATCTTTGTTGCTCAAAGGGTGGTCCTATCTGGGAGCTGGTAAAAGTGCAGAAACTCAGGGTCCACTCGAACTGTAGTGAATCAGAATTTACAATTTAACAAGATCCATGAATGATCTATAAGTACATTATGTTTGAGAATGTGTTCTGGTTGACATCTAATGAGTCTTCATATTATTCTTACATTTAATTCTTATAGGATTGTCTTGTGACGCAGAATTTGAGTAACAATCTGGAAGAGAAGAAGGTAAATATATTTACTTGACTTCACATTTCTCTGTGGAGTCACTACATCAATTAAATCCTACCCTGAAAATGAAAGATGTTTTTTAATATTGTACCTAATTCAAGGGAGCTGGTATTTGAATATTGTTCTTTAGTTAGATTGTGACTCTTGCTTTAAACAAAAGTAAAACATACCTTTTTGATTTATTGCACTATGTCCTGAAGGTACATGCACTAACCCCCAAATTGCTCCTGACATTCAACCGTTCTCCCAATTCCCTTCTGAATGCCCTCTTTCTTTTCACTGAAACTAGGGTATGTGAATTTCCCTCACTGAAATATTTCCTTTTTTGCTGAGAGTAGATACTGGTTTTGTCTTCTGCTTCCTCCCTACACCTTTATGAGATGGGTTTGTATGAATGAAGAAGGAAAGGATAATAGGTAAAGGGATGTTTAGGTATAGAGGAGCTGGAACACGATGGAGACCAGACTTGGCTCAAAGCTGGAATTTCCTAGGGTAGGGAGTGTACAATTCTTATTGCCAAAGCAATGAAGGGAGAAAAGCTGGAGAGGTAATGAGAAGTGACAGGCGTCGCCACACCCTGGATTGACTCAGGTCTTTACAATGCCCTAGTCCTGGGAGAAGGAAGCTGCTTAAAGAAATGACAGGCACAGAAGACCTGAGTGAGAGCTAGACAGTGTCCAAGCCCATTACCTTCCCCAGCAGCGCGGGCCGCCACACGCTTTCCTGTAAAAACCATTGTGTAGGAGGGAAGGTCGGGCGTGGAAGAGAGTACCCCCTTCCCACACCTGCCCATCCCCAGCTCCGGCCTTTGCCCCCTCGTGGGAGGCACTGGGACCATCGCGAGCTTCAGCAGCCCGGCAGCAGCTTCGGGGTAGTCGTGTATATCCGCGAGCGCGTGTGCGTGAGGAGGAGAGCAAAGACGTGATTACTTCAGAATTTATTTAAGGGCCGGTGGAAACCACTGCAGCAGCTTCCAGGGGAAGCCCTTGTTCCAGGGGAAGAGGAGGTGGCGGCTGCCAAGGAGGAGGAGTGGGGAGAGGGAGGAGGAGCAGCAGCAGCGACAGCACGAGGCAAGTGGGGAGAGGAGATGTAGCATCCAAACCGGATCTCAGCAGGTTGGTTGATGCTAGCTAGCGAGGAGGCTTGCAAAGAAACTGGGAGGAGAAACTGGGTGTAGGGGATTGACGGCTTCCCTTTCCAGAGAAGAAGCACCTCTCTTAGGTGAAATGAGACACCGAAGCGCAGCTGGAAGCCAGGAGAGGACCTGTCCTGCTTCTCCCTTCCCTGGGACTCTATCTTCCCTTTGGCTTTCCGACTCCACACGTTAGCCATAAACTCCGAAGGGGCTCCAGGTGGGAGGCAAGGTGGGAAACTTCCCTTCGATACTCATCACTCTGTTTCCCAAAGCTTGCATTTGGGTTGGTGGGGGAGGTGGGTGTATACCCTCCAGGTGGCCCGGACTCAGAGGGGGTGCAGCGCCGCTAGGTTAAGTTTCTGCAAGTCCATCCCAGCCCCCAGTTCCCGGCTCCCCGCGCGGGGTCTCCAGCTGCACGCGCTGAGCTGCAGCGGCTCCGGCAAAGGGGCCGCTGCTGCTTTAAGAGCCGCCTCCCCCTCTCCTCCCTTTGACAATGGTCTGAACCGAGCTCTGCTTCCCAAAGCAAAATTTGTAATATGCCATTTTTCCGATGGACGCTTCTCCTTTTGGCTGCTGACGGAGCAGCGGGAAGATGTCGAGCTGCTGCCGCGCCGCGGAGCCGGGGCACGTTCCGGGAGGGCGCCGGGGCTCGCCACGGTCTCAGCGGCCTTTCTCCTCCCGTTGCTAGGGAAATGGTCCCGAGTGCCCGGCGGGAGCCTCCCCCGAGTGGAGCCGGAGACTGCGGCTGTCATTGATCAATTGAAGAAGCAGGATCCGAAATTACTGACATTAGGTACAGAAACTGTATTTGAGTTGCAGGGTTTCCTTACCGCTTTATTTATTTATTTACTTTACCTCCTCCCCGCCCGCGGCCCCACCCCGCCCCCAGGGAAAATGATATGCAAATTCCTCTTGCCAATTACTGCTCCGAACCTTCCTTCGCTTTCTCCCCCCACCCCTACTACCCCTCCTCCTGTTTCTCTACCCGCTTCCTACTTGGTTCTCTCCTGTTGGGCTTAATGAAGAATTTTAAGTGTGGAAATTATGAAGTCAACTTCTTCAGGGGGGTGGGGGGTGTGGCCGAGAGATAACTGCCCAGCCCTGTAGGTGTGCTCGCTCTTTGACCATCTGTAAATCCGCTGGGGTAAAGAAAGTGTAAAATGCTTCCTTTAGAGGTGATAATATTTCCTGAGGACAGGGGATTCCAAAGAGTTAAATAGGAGGAGGAATATTCATATAATGTAATCAATCAGACAATGGCTAGGATTTCTCTCACCAAATTACTTTTCTGTGGATTAACTGAGACGGAGCTGGGCTAGTTAAGACTAAATCTTTGCAAAAGAAACTAACTGCCAAAAATAATTTCATCTTTGCCTCTATTGGGGTCTAAATCCTGGTGATCTGCCTGAATAAAGTGATTCACTGACAGAAAAAAAAAGCCTTTTGTAGCACTATTATATCCGAATAGGTGCTGCTTGAAGGGTATATATTGCTAAGAAACACATAGGATCTTGAAAGCTTTTGCGTAATGACTCCAGTGGGCATTCAAACTTTTATTTTGAAATCGGAGAGATTTAGAAGACAGTCAAGGTTATGTGCTAAGAATGAGGGAGTTGGTTTTCCTTGTATAATATTATTCAAACTAAGCACTGGGATAGTTAAACCAATCAAGTTTATTATTACTTTTCCCTTCTACAATAAAACAATCTCTACTAGGTTTGGTAACCTTCAGTAATTTAATGAACAAGGCATCACCATCTAGAAGAGGATAACATAATCCCTGTGTATCCAATTGACTTTGGGGAGGAGGAGATGAAAAGGCAAATGTCAAAGCCCACTATTAGTAGTCCTTTCCTTGTTTCTCATAAATTATGATATGCAAGCCAGTTTTAATTTTGAAAATGATTATAAAAGTTGAAAGTGGTATACGAGGATGAAATATACTAGAGGTTGAGTGACCATAGCTTTCTGGATTGTGCAAGTTGCTTCAGATGTCATCTATTCTATAAGAAGGTGTTTAACTCTCACAAGATTTTTCATTGCTTTTAATATTTAAAATGTGCCTTTGAGAAATAGGTTAGATTATATTTTAAGGATTTTATAAGTGTTTTTTGATTTATGTTAGAATCTGAGTTCTATTGTAAGAAGCTAAGGCAGTTTATGAAAGTGGCCTTAGTTTTTGTAGAAACATTTTTCCCTAGTTTTGTTGAGAAGAGGTTAGATTTACTTATTTGAGTTGACTGTTGGTAAAGAAAAGCAGCATGTTTCCTAGGCAACTTTTGCATAGTTTGATTTGTTTAAATTGGATTTGGAGAGTTCAGAGTACCCAGTGAAATTAAACCTTTAGGCGTGGAAGCAGAATGAATCATGAAAGCAAAATATTCTTTCTACAACAATGAATGCTGGTCACTATATAATAGAAATAAATACTTAAATTTGTAATAACACTATTATTTTACTATATGATCTCAGTCAGATATACGATAAGAGCCTTAAAACAGGCTTTTTTTTAAAAAAAGCATAGATTATTAACTCTACAAAAGAGAAAACTAAAGTTTTGACAGGTGAAGTGACTCTCCCTTGTTCACATGCTACAGAAGTGAAATTGAATCAAGTTCTCTTGAGTGTAGATTTAATAGACTTGCTAAGTCCCTAAGGTACTTCTCATCATAGCATCTCTGGATTGAATCAAAGACCAGCTTTATATTGATCTGTAAGAGCATAAAGTTTGTGAATGTCTAATGCCCCATGGTGACAGTAGGGCTTTGTTGGAATTAGGGTAGTACATTCAGGGGAAAATTATAGTGGAGATAATCACTGAAGTTATATTTTTCCTTGGAATATAAAGTTTTTATAAATTATTCAAAGTGAAGGTGGGATATTAGCTTTCTTTCAAGAAAGATAAAATATTTAAAATACTCATTTAATGATGTTTAAGTAACCCCAAAATTTAAATCATGCAAATGTTTTGGCACAAATTATCACCATGCTACCATTTCCTCTCCTATTATTTTGTTGTAACCTTGAATGTCAAAAAAAAAAAAACCCAAACAAACAAAAAAACAAAACCAAAAACCCCACATTGGCTCCTAGTAATGATTTCTCAGAATGACACAGCTGTTCATTGTGTATATTTCATGCATGGCAAGTGAACTAATTGTCTGAAATATTTCACTGTGTTGGAACACTTTTTTTGTTTTGCAATTTCTTTTCAATCAATGTAAAGACAACTTATAGCAGTTAGAAAAGAGTCTCATTTTCCATATTTGTTTTAATGTTTGAATAGCATTCAAATTGAAAAAATGCAACAAATATTATATTTTCATCATTAAGTAGTTAATGATAGTAATTATGTGTGTATATGCATGCATACGTGTGCATTAGTATATCTTGTGTATCTACCCTGTTATTTATTTTAGGGTGAATAAGAAATTGAACAAGTCAAATTCTTACCTTCAGGTAGCCCACTGTTTTGAATGATGAACAATAATTAAAAGCATTATCTTGAATTATTCTAAAAATCACTCTCATTAATTTTTTTACACAAGATATCAGTCAGAAAAGTACTTTCCTCTCATCTTTCTGCAAGTTTCTCATAGTTTTCAGTGAAGCCTGACCAAATCATTCATAGATAATTGAATTTCTCTTCTCAGTAACTCATTTTATATGAAAAATCACATAAGAAGTAATTAGCTATTGAGTTAGTGAGTCTTGCCATTTTATTTGAAAATATCACCATAAACACTTTCCCCAGAGACAGGTATATGTAGGCAGAAAAAGTAATTGATCTTGTATTACAAAACCAAAAAATGCTTTAGGATCAACAGCCAAACCAGCCTTTCTCCAAATCAACCTTCTACAAAACCAAGCCCTCTAATTAATAGCCCCTGGCCTCTGTACAAGGACTGAACCTGAGATGGGTTTGATTCTTTTTCAAATATAAGATAGAGGATAAAAGATAAAATGAGATAATTTCTGATTATTAAAATGCCACATAGCAGATCGATGTTATATCCTAATTTCTGTGTTGCCTATTTTAAATCAAATTAATGAATGATTTAAAAAATACCCTGAGCAGTTCATTTATTTCATGGTTGGGAGCCTCTGGTTAGCAGCTAAGATGTGAAGTTACTACATTAGCTAATGTGATTTATGGCATCTGTTTTATGCAACATCTGAAAGAGTGTTTGTATTGTTTGGATGAAAACCAGACAATGCAGCTCACAGGATACAAAGGAATATTAAGTGCAATTAGTAGTATATTAACCTAAGCAAATTTATGTACTCAGTCTATTTCATAAAGCTGATATCTAATTCAATTGCTAGACTACTGCAGGAATTTAGGAAGAGAGCATATAGAATTAAAACTTTGGGAATTGTAAAGTCAAGAAGCTTTAAATTGGTGTGAAAAAATCTGTTGATAAAATTAAAAAAGAAAAAGTGATTATTATATAAACAGAATACTCCCTTATTTGTGAATTTTACTAAACAAAGGAGTGAACATTAATCGTTGAATTGCTTAAGTCATTTAAAAATAATTTGCTGCCCACCCATCAAGTGCCAGACACTGTGCTTGTTGTGAACAATATAACAAATACAGGTAACATGGAGGTATTAGCAATAAGGGATTTGTAAACTTGCAGGGGAAGAAAGATGATCAATTAATAGAAACATATTACTATAAATTTAATTAGGTGGGATAAATCATGAAAAAGACTTTAAGTAGTAAGTGAAACCAAGCTGTTTCATTAAAAGTGAGCATGTTGGTTGTTGGAAGTCAATGAATTGTTCTTCACTGCGGTCAAAATATTTAGTTTGCTTGGAGTTGGGGCAGTGGGCAAGGGATAAAGGGACATTAGGCTAATGAGCTGCTAAGCACTTGGTGAGTTGAGGGCCAGGTGGCATTATTGGCAACCATTTCTTTACTAAGACTTCCCTCCTTTTTACTTTATTTAAGCAATGATGTGTGAAGTGATGCCCACCATTAATGAGGACACCCCAATGAGCCAAAGGGGGTCCCAAAGCAGTGGCTCGGACTCAGACTCCCATTTTGAGCAGCTGATGGTGAATATGCTAGATGAAAGGGACCGTCTTCTAGACACCCTTCGAGAGACACAAGAAAGTCTTTCACTTGCCCAGCAAAGACTGCAGGATGTCATCTATGACAGAGATTCGCTCCAGAGACAGCTCAATTCAGCCCTGCCACAGGTACGCCTCCTGGTAGCCTTTGCCCTTCCTATTGCAATTGAAAATGTGATAAGACTTGAGTAAGCTTTGCTTTATTCCCATTCTTATAATTACTTTTTTCCTTAAAATATATGATATGCATGTTTTGGTGAGAAAAACTTAAGAATAGATAATTAATTCACATAAGACTTGCCTCAAAGGAAAATGTGCTATGTTGGTGATTGGAAGTGTGAAGCACTGAGTTCCTATCTGGTCTTTCTTTAAATTTTTTTTTTTTTATGTTTTGGTGAGGTTAGAAAATCACCTGTTGATCAGCTACCTGTCACCAGAATGTGGGAATAGTTGCTTTTCTCTTCTTCCCTTGCATTTTAAACATAATCATGGCATGTGAAAGTATGTACTTTTCATTTTTAGTTGTGTGTTCTGTTTTTGGAAGTGACAATAGTTTGGAAGTCTACTGTCTATTTTTTATGTGTCCGTCTTTAAAAATGCCTAACACCTGCTTAAAAATTTTTGGAGTTATTTATGTATTACTTACGTTCTCCACTCAAAAATGTTTAAGGAGTTTTCTTTTTAAATAAATTATTCTGGAAATTAGACAAAAGGCAAAACTTCAGCCCTATTTTCACCAACTTAAAATTGTTAGATGAGTTATTTTTAGTATATTTTTTCAAGAATATTATTTTGTGAAAAAGAATATAACATTTTAAGAATTTCCAGTTAATAATAAGTCAATTTTCTTATTTAAGAATAGCATAATTGTGTTTATTCTAGGTGTAAGAAAAGCATGGAATATGAATGAGATTTTTAATAATCACCTCCAATACACTATATTTTTCTTGTAAATTCAAGTTTGATTGGCCCTCAGCTTTAAGTGCAATAGCAAATGTGGAAGAGTTGATTTATCTCTGTGATGTTATATCTTGTAAACATTATGTCTTCATAAATATTAAAATTATATAATCAAAGATGATAAAATTCTAAACCCAGCTCAAATTGGACTGTAGTGCTGAGATTTTGATCACGTTCAGAATGGAAAGGACTGCTTAGAACCTTTTGTCAGTCATATCGCCATTAGGTAATCCCATAGCCCTCGGTGGATAACTCCTGTCTCAGTTCTTTACATTTTCATTTTCAGTTTGTCCTGTTTCGACATACAGTGTTTCTAGTAACTCTCACCTGTTGGTACACTGGTTTATTTAATTACAAAGAATGAGTTGATTCATTGCAAATATCTTAACCAAAAATTTTATTTTTCAAGCTAGATACTTCAGTCTTTGCAATTGTACTTCATAAGGTAATTTCTAAACTGATCACCATCATGCTTACTCTTCACTGAGACTGAGTTGGTCAACACTGTTGTTAAGTGTGGTCCCGTAACTAGTCATGCTATGAACTGTCGTCTGTGACAAGTGTAGAATCAGGCACTCACTTCTTTTTTTGGATAGAACATTCCATTAAAAAACCCAGGACTGTTATATTTAGGGACAAGTTTCAGTATGTCCTGGGGAAGTAGTCGAATGAAGTTTGTAACTGAGTTGCATAAATGCTACGTGCGTTCCTATTTTCCCTTCTCAGAAGTCAGCTCTTTGGTCCTAAGTATAAGAATATGCAAGTACCCTTCCTACATTTATCTTTTTATATCTTATCCAAGCCTGATGATACCAGTTTAGATCCCAACTCTATCAAAGTGATTCTAACTGGGTTTTTAAATTTTTTTCTCTGTCTGTACAAAAATGAGTGATTATTTCATAAGGATACTGTAAATATAAATTACTACAAGATATTTTGAGGCAAAAAGAAAAAAACTGGAAATGTTTTCCTATATAATGATAGTGTATAGATAAATCTCTCTTAAGGATACAAGAATGAAACATTTTCCTTCTAGAAATTCTGTTATATTGAATATCAAGTTTATAACATGACCTAAAATTTCAAGTTTTGAATTTTAGTCAATCTCTTATCCAAACCCCTTGGGGCCAGCTATGTTTTACAGTTCAGAATTTTTGGGGTTTTTTTTGTAGTTATGTAATATATGTCATAGAACACTCCTCTAGAAAGATTCTGGATAGCACCCCATAATTATATACTTTCATATCTCTGAACACTTTTATTGCATGGAAAAAATAAAAACTATAAATGTCTCATGTTAGTACAGGTCTGACTTTGCCACCAACCAAGGTTGCAACACACTTATAAATAAATTACCTGTTTATAGAGTGTATAGGTTCAGAAATTATTTACTAGGGACTATACTATGAACTTCTATGTTTATATGTATATGGTTTCAGTCTCTTTTACAAATACTTGGACACACATTTTCAACATTGTTTTGCATTTCACCATTATAAACATTGAATACTCCTAGTAATCCACAAGTGTTTAAAATAGTGATGATCTTGCCATTTCTTTAAAGCAGATTTTTAATAACCTAATCTGTACCTTATGGGTGATAGGTTTTCTATATGTAACAGAGGAGTATTCTTCTTTAATTGGTACCGTTGCATCTTTTTTAATATTTTGTTAGCAATGTACCTGCTGTGTTTCTTGGCACTGCATTTGCCATTTAGCTTGGAGGAGAAAATGATTACCATACATGTGAGTTTTAAGGCAGAAATAGAGTGTAAAATTGAAAACTACTGAAATAACATAAATAATGAAAATTATTTTAGCAAACATGGGAAAGAATTCAGATTCAAACTCTATGACGTATCATTGTAAAAATTGCCCATCTAATACTACCAGGTATTGATGATTTGGTGCTTTGCTTTAGTCGCTTTCTCTCCTATCATTACTTTATAAACAAATGTAGCAGTGATTTTAACAACCCTAACTATGTAAAAGGTGTTGTAGCCATTGTGTTTCGTTCTTTGCTATGTGATTGGGTATAAAGGTGTTAAATAGTGCTGATAAGTTTAAATTATTCCATATCTCCAGGCTGGACTCTCAGTTTTGTACCTTACATAGAACCAGTTAAATACTCCACAGAACCTCAGATTCAATATGCCCCTAACTCAGTCATCTGTCTCCCATTCCTCAACCAGATCTGCTTGAATTCTTCACCCAGACACTCAAGAGTCCTCATAGATAGTGCTTTCTCCCTCTTCTCTGAATTGAGTCCTCTTTGGGCCATACTGTTTATAATCAATTAAATAACCCTCAGATACCTCTATTATTTCTTATTTGCTGTTTTTCTGCTACATGTGGTGTTGAACCGCTTCATTATTCTATCACCTAATATTTTCACTTTTGTAAATGTGTAATGTTGTATGCTTGAATATCAGTTCTCTGTTTGCAGTGTCCCCACAAACTCCATCTATTCCAGTCTTTTTTAATGCATATTTATTTCTTTGCCCATAATGTTCCTCCTCAGTATCTTTGTCTGACTCTTCATCCCAGCCAAGATTCTGTATCTTTCCAGAAGACTTCCCTGCACTGAGTACATTTCCTCCATGTTCTTTACCTTTATCATTTACCATATTATTGTTGTTACTTGATTATGTAAGGTGCTTGAGAACAGGAGCATGTTAATTATCTACAACCGTTGCACCCTGTAGAGTACCAGTAGTAAGGGATTTGAAAACAAAACCAGAACTGAATGTATATGTGCTTTGATGTAGAAAGAGCAATAAACTTGAAATAGGAAGATCTGGTTTGTATTATGACTCTACCATACATCATCAACTTGAGTCCGATCTTTAGATTCCATGCCATGTAACAGGCAGCTACACTCCTGATGCCTTAAAGGGTAGTTTATGCTGATTGAAGAAAGTAATGTAAGTACTAACATAAGTAAAAACTAATTAATTTATGATGCCTTAAATATGACAGTGATTATATTTGTCTTAACTAATTTACATATATATAAATACATACACATATGGTTCTAATGCTCAGGTATATACATATCACTGAGCATGAGAACAATTTACTGGGTATATTGATAAAATAAACATTCCTACATTTTTGAAATCAGGGCAGATATTGTTAATTACTAATATGGTTATTAAGATTATTTAAAGAAAAATTGAAGGCAATGAGATTTTTATTGAGAAAAGTCATATATAAAAGTTTAAAATTTCTTTTTGTTACCTTATTTAACATATATTGAGGGCTTCCTGTGTGTGATTAAATGGTTACATATGTTTGTAAAGGAAATAGGGAAAAAGGAGTATAATTTGGCTCCCAGAGAACTTAGGGAATAAAGTTGCTTAGCAAAAATTATATAAATCGATCCAAATTAATATAGTGTGAAAAAATTATAGACGTACTAAAAATATTTGAAATAATACCATTAATTGTGATTAACTACAGAAAGTTTAATGTAGAAAGAGGTTTTAGAGAGTCATTTTTAAGGAAAGATTGGAACTAATTGAAGGGTATTTCCTATGGGGCAGTAGAGTTTTGCACAGGACCTTGCTCAAGGACATTTGGGGGCTAGAAATTTAGCCTATACCCTGCTTTCCAGGTTAGGCTTGGGGGTTCCTGATTTTCACAAAGAAGACCAATGAGCTAGCAGTATCCCCCTTTGTTTTCTTGAAGAAGACTAAATAGGAATTACATAAGGAGAATACTAACAGTTTTGTTTACTGAAGACCTTTAGGGTAGGAATGACATTTTATATAGTGGCAGTGGAGGAGTGTGGCCTACTCATGAGTGGTGACTGCTAAGGACAGGAGTTTCTATACAGGATAATCAGTAGAACTTTGAACTGGGGACATGATCTGGTAATAATGAAGAGGTATTATTCTGATATTTGATTTAGGATAGATTGCATAGTACTCATGCATTAGCTATCTATTGCTAAAATAATGCTGTGTGACAACACAAAAGCTCTGTGTCATGGGTTGGTTGGTTTAGCTGTGCTCACTTGTGCCACTGGCTAGCTGAAGATTGACTCAGTTAGTTGTACTGGCCATTGTCTGGTATGGATGGCCTTGGCTAGACCAACTGGGGCCACTCAGTGCTATGCATGTGTCTAATCCTGCAATAGACCAGGCTATTCATGGTCATGGCAGAGGTGTAAGAGTAAAGGAGAAACAATCACATGCTCTTTAAGCTTCTTCTTGTTATTTGTTCTTTTTGTACTATTACTTAGCCAAGACCAGGGACAAAGTGGAGAGCAGTAGAAAATTACATGGCAAAATTACAAGGAGGGATGAAGCACAGGACCATAAGTGCAATTGATCTATTGCTAAAATAATGCTGCATAATCTAAGCTAAGAGTCACTTGAGTCATCATTATGTTAGGGAAAGTTTATCATGATAATGTAATGTAGTTTTGGTGAAATATAGGAATTTAAAATAGGACTGTGAATCTTGAATCTAATAGAGTCAATAAACGGAAAGAATATTGAGGAGAAAGAAGAAACAAGAACTGGTAATGAACTTAATGGCCAAGGCTTTGGACTTGAGTCAGGAAATCTGAATATGAATTGGAGTTTTTCCACTTACTAGTTGAGGAGCCATTGGTAAATCACTTCATTTCTCCGAAACTCTTTTCTTTTAATTGGAAGAAGGGATGATATCTCCCATAGTAGTGGTTGAAGAGATGTGTACATGTACGTTAGAAACCCTGAACATTATGAAACATCAGGAGGTATTTTCATAAACTGGGATGTGCCAGTGTACGCTCAGAAGAGGAATTAAATTAAAACAGGCTACTGGTGGAGAAGAAGAATATGATTATATTTTGACATTTAAAAATGCAAAATATTTAAGTGAAACTTGCAGAGAGTGACAGAAGTCACTTTTACTCTGGAGGCACACTACCTAGGTATCTTTTTGGATTGCTACTTACTAACTCAGTAATCTTGGTTAAAGTAATTAATTCAAATAATAATAGACCCTGCCATTTAGGATCATTATGAGCAATAAATGAGCTGGAACATGTCAAATGATCAATTCAGTGACTCATAGATAGTACATGCTCAATAAATGTTAAGTTCAGCTATTGATGCTGTTATTACCATAGATATTATCATCATTATTCTTAGCCAACCTTAAATGCACAATTTTACTGGGTAATAATGAACACTAAAACCATGAAAATTCTTACTCTCAAAAGTCTTTATCACATTTACAAGTTTATTTATTTATTTATTTTTTTATTTATATTAGAGCATTTCTTAATTACACTTTTCTAGTTACTTTTTCCAAATTTTCCACTTCTTACAAAGGCCACTTTCACATGTCCCTTGATTAATCAAACAACAACCCTCCCTATTGGGATGAGAAGATAATATCTAGACTGAACTTCTTACTTTTCAAGGAAACCTAAGCCATCACACTAAGCATTTGCTCTCTCACTCTTATCAGAGAAAGATGCTGCATCTTTTGCTACTTTTTATTGTAGTTCTTCTATTTTCTTAATGCACTTTTCTTTCTACCAGTTAGCTATTTAACCCCTGGCCAAATGAAATTTTATTTACTTGCAGCTTTTATTTTTCATTATTTATATCTTTTTATTCTATTTATCTCTTTTTCTTAACCCTTTCAATCAGACTTCTGTTATCATCATTCTTCTAAAAATACATTTCTATATGCTACCAATGGATGCATATTTTGCAAATCTCTTGATATTTTTTCATTCTTCATACCCCTTGAATCTTTGTGCTAAACAATGCTATTAATTATTTTATCTTGAAATGCCCATGTCCTTAATTCTTCATAACCATCTCTTTCCTAGGCTACTAGGTATGTTGTCCTTCAATATACATTCTCTGCTTATGTACCACTGTACACTTCTTTACACCCATATTGTCTTTATTTACTTACATTCTCCAATCTTAAGCATTGCCTTTCCTGCTTAGGACTAATACTGCATTCTAAATCCTTGATTCCTCCTTTTCATCTCCTCCAATAATTTTTCCTCTGTCTCTGCTATCTTCAATTTCTCTCTCTCCCTCTTCCCACCCCTCTCTCTCTCTCTCACACACACACAAAAACTGTTTTTTGGTGGGTAACATTAAAATCTATTTCTTAAAAGTAAAATGATGACAAATACAAACCAATAATAACAACAAAAACAAAACACTGTCTCCACATAGCTACCAATCTAACCTTTCTTTTCCTATAAACTTATTTCCCAACTTGTCTGTCCTCATTGTTTCAATTTCTTCCCCTTTTATTTACTCTTTAAACAAATGCGATCTGACTTTCCCTCTAACTCACTACTCGAAATCAAGTCACCAGTAATCAACTGATAGTGCAGTTATTTTGTTTTATTAAAATTCACTGCAAAATCTGTCACTGTGATTATTCCCTTCTCACCAAAACAAAATACCTACTCTCTTGACTTTTATGCCATAAAACTGTCTTGGTTTTTAAATCATTTTGCTTTTCCCTCTATTTTTTAAAATATGGGCAACTCCTCATCTGACCACTCTTTAAATGTTAAATAATAAAGTTAGATAAGTAATAGCCATAGCTAACATCTCTGAACACTCCCACTATTCCGGCAATGTTTTATTTAAGTATCCACATATTAAAAAGGAGTCTTTCTGTTTGAGGGGAGGCTAAATAAGTGAGGTACAAAACCTTAATTATAGGAGGTGCTAAGATATAGTCCAACTAATAAGTCCAGAATTAGCTCAAACTCCATTTTAAGATTCCACAGTTTGAGGTGGTAAAACTCGAAGAGAGATGGAGCTGTCTTGGAGAGCTGTTGGTTTGCTGCATGTAATTTACCATTCCACGTGTGAGGGCTGAGTCGTTCCCATCCAACTTAGCTAAGTGAGAAGGGCTTCAGGAAAAACACTGAGAGAGCTCGATGTGTTTGTTTCCTCCAGAAGTTGAGGGATGAAGAGTCTGAAGTCAGCTGTGACTTGAGATGCCCTGCACTGTGGTATGGCATGCCTCTGGCAAGCTATAACCCTCCAATGCCAAGACAAACGGTGGTGATTTTTTTGAAAAGTGAATGGGACCCTCAAAAGGGATGCTTGCCTAGGGTTAAGTTTGTGTAAACCCACAGAGTGAGTTCCTTGTTAGAAGTCCTGACTCCTAAATGGTGAGCAGTGCATGATGAATTGGGAGTTTGGTATCAGAGAAGAGACTCCAAGCAGGTTGTGTAAAACTGGGGAAGAAGCAGTTTTACTTGGCACAGCCACAAACACACTCCAGAGGGTCACTGATTGTATATTTTTCCTTCAGAAGGCCCTGACTGACCATGGATGACACCTGGGTAAGTCACATACCACTGTGATTTTTCTAGTTTCTCTCTATCAGGCTCTGACTCTGACAGAGCCAGAAACAGTTGATGTGAGTGCAGAATGTCCGAGTAAAGACAGACCAGCATGCACTCAGCCTTCAGTGCAGGCTTCAAAGCTTGGAACAAGCCTGAACTTAGTAGGAGAGTGGAAGCTTCAGGTTGGGTAGGAGATCAGAGCTTTGTATATTATATAGTCCTATTCTGAACTAGAATTATGAAATATACTTAACTTCCAAAAAAAAAAAAAAAGGACAGATAGTTCAGTATCTAAGCATGAGCAGAAAAGCTAAGATAACTGTCTGAAATTTTATCTGAGGTTCAGTTTCTTCATCTGAGGGAATTAGAAGAGATAATAATGCTGATTTCTGGATCTAGGTCATTCATTAAATTGGCTAGATGTATCATTTCAGTGAATCCTCAAAACATGCCAATGAGGTTGTTATGATTATTATTCCCATTTTACAGATGATAAAGCCAAGGCAAAGAGAGGTTAAATAACTTGTTCAACACCACACTGTGGGTAAGTGATACTCATCAGGATTCCATTCATGGCTTACATTTGTTTTACTGTGAGCCGTCTCCTTCACTTCATTATATTCATCTAGATTTTAAGAAATATTAAATTTCTCTGGAAACTGTCTTAAAGAGACATGGACCATTGAAAGCATTTCTCATAACTATTCCTAAGTTCTAATAAGGCAAACAAAATTATCATTAATGAAATGTGAAGTGATTATTAGGGTTAGTATAATTATACTGAGCACAAATATTCAAGGATCCCAAATCCTCAGTTATGATATCACGAATTTGCCTTTTTATGGACTTAGCATACTTTGTCCTTAGCCCATTATGTCCTTTTAATAAACAAGAGCGTGTGGGTCCCTTGGAAAAGTATTTAACTAGGAAGTGTAATATCTAGATTTTACTTTCAACTTTGCCAAACCCTTTGATAATGGGTTTTAAAGTGTTTACTTACATATAAGTGAGGGAATTCAAATTCTTTCTAATATGTTGTATACTTTGTTAATTTCAAAGGATTATATAAAGGGCATACACATTGGCTTTATTAGTTTAATTAGAGCCTTTTAATAAACAATTGCTACTTATTCAACAAGTATTTTAGGGCCTACTCCATATCAGGTTCTGTATCAGGTTCAGTATAGTGTTGCTGATATCTATTCTTTATTTTATTTTAAGACCTTGCCAATTATGGCTCCTAGAAATACATCATGGCAACAAGAAGGCAATGCCTATAAAGCACTGAATACCACATATATTTCTAAACTTTTGAAACTGATTGTTATTTCTAGTCATTGCATTGCCTTTAATCCTCAGCTGTGGTGAACCCTGCCTGTCCCTGGAAGAGGCCGACTCTCTGTTGTGTTCTAGATCTCATCCTCTCTTGATCTTCTGGGACAACATTTTCCTCCTCTTTTCTTCCTGTGTCATCAGTGTTTCTATCTCCAATGGATTATAACCAACAGCATTAAATATTCTTATGTTTCTCCCATTTAAAAATTTATTAATGACCCTGCCTACCAAGCTACCACCCCATTTATCTTTCCCAGTACAACAAAAGTCATTGTTTTAATTGCACACACTTGTTTTTTCTAATTTCTCTCGAATCCACTTTAGTCGGGTATTCATTCAATCCACTTTATCTAACCTGTTTTTGTAAACATTTTCTATAATCCCCATATTGCTGCATACAATGATCAATTCTCTGTCTTCATTCCTGTACATCAATATACACAGTAGATTTCTCTTTTCCTGAAGCATTTTCATTTGGCTCTAGGCAGGGGTGTCCAACCTGCAGCCTGTGGGCTGCTTTCGACTCAGGATGGCTATGAATGCAGCTCAACACAAATCATAAATTTACTTAAAACATTATGAGATTTTTTTGTGATTATGTGTTACAATGTATTTAATGTGTGGCCCAAGACAACTCTTCTTTCAGTGTGGCCCAGAGATGCCTAAAGGTTTGACACTCCTGCTAAGTCATCTCACTTGTCGGGTTCATCCTATTTCATTGCTCACTCGTCGGTCTTTATTGTTAGCTACCCCTCATCCTCCTGTCTCATTGATATTGGATTATTGCAGGACTTGGTTCCCATACTTTTTCTTAAGCCTCTACTGACACCATGGATGACCTCTTCCATCTCCTGGCTTTAAATATCATCTGAATGTTGATGGTGCCGAATGTACATTTTTAATCCAGACATTTCCATGACCTTCAGACTCATTGTGAAATACAGAAATTTAACATGTCCAAACCTGAGTTTGTGATCTTTATTTAGTCTTCTGCATGTCAGTTAATAATATCAATGTCATTAGTCCATCATCTTAGGCCAAAACCTTAGTGTCTAAGTTTTTTCTCATTCTGTATTTATTCTAGCAGCTAAATCTCTCAGTTTTATCTTCAAAGTGCTATAGAATTGAACGACTTTAATCACCTCTTCAACTCCACCCTAGTTAGAGTCACCATCTCATATCTGGGGATTAGAAAGGATTTTCCTAAATAGTCTCCTTGTTTGGGTCCTCGTATCTCATTAGCTGTTGCCAGAACAATAGCAAGTGACACCCTGATTCTGATAAAAGATGCATCATGTTTGTTTTACATTTACTCAGATCTCTGAAATGCCTGCCCATCTCAAAGTGCAAGCCCAGGTCTTTGGCCTGCCCAGGGTCTAACACTTGTCCCCTCCTTTTCATCTATCTCATAACACCTCCTGCTATTTTCTAGCTCACTCACTCTATTCCCACCCCTCTGGTGTTCTTGCTGTTCAACATGTCAGGCATTCAACTGCCTTAGTGATTTTGCAGTGGCTTTTTCATGTGCCTGGGAAAGTTGCCCTTCTACCATGTGACTTGGTTTCTCAACTCATTCAAGGCTTTACTCAAATATCAGCTTCTTACTGAGGCCCTGACTGATCACCCTAATTAAAATTGCAATAGCCCCTACTTAATATAACCAATCCCTATTCTCAAGTTTCAATCCATAGCACATAACCATCCAACATGGTGTATATTATATTTCTTTATCCTGTTTATTAAGTCTTTCTCCCTCTGATAGATTCTGTTTTATGAAGCCAGGGGATTCTTTTACAGTGATTCACAGCTGTAATTTCTACCTACAAAAGTATCTGGCATTTGCTAGTTGTTCAAAAACATAAAGTTAACAAAATGAAATAAAAATCATTCTGTTGCATATTGAACACATTTCCATGATATCTACTTGGTGATTACTTGGTGATCCATATAGTCTGAATAATTAGACAGTATCTCTCTTCTCTCTCTCTCTCTCCCCCCATATATATCACAATAGTCTAGATATCAAGATACTACCTATATTATACACCTAATATCTTGATATTTAATATTTTATCAAGATGTTTAATGTCTTGATAATATAATATATATAATATCTTGATAAAACAAGAAACAAATGCAATTTACAGAGTCTTTGTATATATAAAGTCATAGTATATATAGGGCTGGTGTTGATATTGCATCTTGAAGCCTCTTCTAGAATGAAGTGGTGTTATATCAAGAGATGGTGGCATTTTGAATATTTTACAAATCAAAACAAAGAAGATAAGGGTGAAAATAATTTGCTTTGAAGATATGCATAAGGGATATTAATCTGAGTATTTTTTAATTTAAGTTTCAGTCATTTTTCCATTTTTTATGCTCTTTTACTAAGGAGTTCATTGGCTAAATTAAGACAATTTTTACAGAAGAAGTGATAGGGATTGTTTTGTGATGTTATAATACTACTACCACTGTTTGATATCTATGTCTGACTTTCATTTTACAGAAGGACAAAAGTAAAAGAATGTTTTAGTTTTTTATTTTTTAATCACTTTGTTATAATTATTGATTTTTTTTACTTGCTCTAATTCTCTCAAAAGGAATGATTTCAACAGAAAAACAGCCATTAAATGAATGTCTAACCTGCTTTCCACTAAATTTCAAAGTTTAATCTGGTATACTGAATATTAGCATACATATGATTTACTTATTTTTGTTAATGTTTAAAGAAAAATTCTAGATTCAGTAACAGAGAAGTTGAAATTCACACTGTTTACTTTTCCTGACTATTTCATTTCAGGGCTTTATGGGTCAAAGCTCAGTAGCAACCACCACACTGTTTTAGTTTGCAAAACGAGAGTTTAGAACTATAATTGTGGAATTCCTTTAAAATGTGATTATCACACCTAGTTAATTACATCACATAGCTTTGCATTGATCTCTACAATTTAGCTTACAAACAGTAGCTCTGTATTACTAAAGGCTATTAGTAAGCCCTTAATATTTCTTGTCTGATTATTTCTTGTCTCTTCATTTCATAAAGATTTTTAAATTTAATCTTATTGAAGATTAGTAGGCTAAGTTACATAGGTCCTGAATTTTAAATTACATTTTGCATTGCAATCCAAGTTTTATTTGTAAGTCTAGTGATTTTTTTTTTTTTTTACATAAAGATCTAGGAATTTTTCCTAAACATGACAGAATTTCTTGATTGAAATTCTGAGTGATAGTTAATTTCTTCCTTGTATTTTGAATTGTCCCCAAAATAAAAATTTCTAATCCTTTTTTATTTTATTTTATTTTTTTTACCTTTCAAGAAGTGAGACCCTTGATATTAGAATGTGGAATGTGTGCTATGGGAACAAGGTAAATCTCACCCCTCTTGATTCTTGCTCCCCTTCCCCACCAGAAGGTGGTCAAGAGGTCCCAGGTTGCCTTACAAAGCAGGTTTAAGGATTGATATTTATTTCTAAAGTATTTGGCAAAAGAAGATTTTTGCTTTGAAGTATTCCTAAAATTTCATGTTAATTTTGATGTTAATTAGAATTGTTCAAGAATGGATGCGATTAGAATTTGACACTGCATTATTCTATAATAAACTGATTTTCTTGATTATTCTGACCTATGATTCTCTATTTTTTATGCCCACTTTCGGGGTAATCTGCTTCAATTTTGATATGTAATATATCTACCCTTGAGAGACTTTAGATGGTACATGTATTGGTGACTCACAATAGATTTTTAATGGACCAAGTTTAATAGCAAGATTATTTTATCTTTGTTAATTTTGCATATGAGAAATATTATTGAAAAATATTCCTAAAAGTGTTATTTAAAAACTCTGACAGCCAGTTGTCGGATATACTCTGTCATTTAGAATGTGGTCCTATGAAGTATATTCGACCTGTACAAAATTGTCCGCGGGAGCTGACATTGCCAGAGTTAGAAGCAACTTATCTATTAGGTCGGATCTTTTTGCAGAAGAGATTTGACCTTTGAAATCACACTTGTTTAGTAATATTGTTAGGTAAATTTAATTTTTCTTACAAAAATATAACTTTATTTTACAGTTCCAAGTCTAAAGTTCAATGGTGGTGTAATCACAAGCTTTTACAATCCCCCACTATGACTATAGATGTATTTTTCCTTGCAATTCTATTAATTTTTGTATATGTTTGAGGCTGTTATTAGTTGTATTTGACCACATCATTGTTTAACCTCCATGGCCATTATAACCTTCTGTCATTATGAAGTGTCCACTTCCATTTTGAGACAGGCACTTTCTCATGAATTCTGCATTGTCTGCTTTGATAGCATTATAGTGAATTTATTTTTGTGAGTGGTTGCATTGTGCACCTCCCCCCTATCCTTTTACTTTCAATGTCTTTCTGTCTTTGCACTGATGACCCACAAATAGTTTCTGGATTTTATTTTTATGCAGTCTGTCAATCTTTCTTATTTAAGTATTGGTCTCTTTAAATTTTCTGTAATTACCTGTATATTTGTGCTTAATCTATTGCCTAACTAAGGGCTTGCTATTTCCCTGTTTTGTGTTCTTTTTTATTAACATTCAATGCATCCTTTTGAACTGATTGAATATACTTTTTAAAAAAATCAATTTCCCCTCTATTACTCTGGCAGTTTTATACTCTTTTGCTATCTTTTTATCATTTAACATATATATATATTGCATATATATATGTGTGTACCCTCAGCATAACAAAGTATAATGTTAATGTATACTTTTCCTGCCTTTTATTCCCATGTGTGTAATGTGAAATATATTATTTTGAATTATTTACACATTTACTATTTGAGTTACTAATTATTCCTTTTGGATCTCAAATCTTCCATCTGAAATCATTTTTATTCTTCCTGAAAAACAGCCTTCATATCTCCCTTAGTGTAAGTATATAAATGAATCGTTTCTCAGCTAAAAGGCTTTTAAGTATGTCTTTACCTCACCTTTATTTCTAAAGGCTATTTTCACTGGATGCAGAATTTAGGTTACTGATTATTTTCTCTCGTCAATATTAACATATTTTATTCTAACCTTCAATTTTGCTATTGAGAAGGCAGTTGTCAATTAAACATTGCCTCTTTGAGGGTCAATTTGTCTTTTTTGTTTGCTTGTTTTCTTTTTGATTGCTATAAAGAATTTTTTAGAAGTTTTGTTATGATATACTTAAAATATATCTTTAATTTTTCCTGTTTCATTAATTTGAGGAAATTTTCACTAATTTAAAAAGAAATGCTCCTGTCAAATTTTTTCGTCTTTAATTCTGGAATCTACTTCCCATATGCTTGTTCTTCTTATTTTATCTTGTATGCCTCTTACATCCTGTTCTGTACTTTTTCTCTGTCTCTTTATGATTCATTAGGCATTTTTTTCGTTTTGTACCTACCTTTTGGTGCACTGATTTTCTCTGCTGTGTCTAATTCACTGTTGAACCCACTTATTTTTTTTATTTTTTATTATCTTTTTAAAATTTTTTATTGTTGTTCAAGTACAGTTTTCTGCCTTCCCCCCAACTCCTTCCCACCACCCCAGCCCTCCCTGCCTTCTTCCCCCATTTCCACCCCCTTGTTGTTGTCCATATGTTCTTTTTAATTGTTCCTGCAAACCCTTCACCCTTTCCCTCCTTCATCCCCTCCCCTCTCCCTTCTGATCACTGTCAGTCTGTTCTCAATTTCAATGTCTTTGACTATGCTTGCTCATTCGTTTTATTGATTAGGTTCCTGTTAATGGTGAGATCATGTGCTATTTGTCTTTCATTGCCTGGCTTATTTCACTTAGCATAGTGCTCTCCACTTCCATCCATGCTGTCGCGAAGGGTAGGAGCTCCTTCTTTCTCTCTGCTGCGCAGAATTCCATTGTGTAGATGTACCATAGTTTTTTGATCCACTCATTTACTGATGGGCACTTGTTGAACCCACTTATTTAGTTCCTTATTGTTTTTATTGTCTTTTTCAATTCTACAATTTCCATTTGTTTTACTTTATTTTTTAATTTCCAGTTTCCTGGGAGAATTTACCATCTTGCCTTTTATCACCGGGACCACTGTAAGCATAATTATTTTAAGTCTTTTGGGTAACTTTAATATCTGGAACTCCTATCGTCTGTTACTGTTGTTTTATTTGTGTAATTATTTATTTTTATTGCCATCTCATGTACATGGTTATTTTTGTATGTGTGTCATTTTATTTGTAAAATTGATAGTGGAAGTCATTTTAGTTCTAGGGTTATATTATTATCTTCTTCCAGAGAGAATACTTACTTGCTTTTGCCATGTGACTGTGAAAATAGAAATCCTCAATTACTTCTATTCCAATAATTTCTGGGAAGACCCATCACCCAGGGATTATTTTTTCTAGAATATGACCCTTCAGACTTTCAACTCCAAGTGAAGGGGCTTTTCCTGAGTCATATCATTTTGTCAGGAACAATCACTGTCCCTTTTAGTCTAGTGAGTTTCAACCTTTTCATTTCGTGGCACATATAAACTAATTACTAAAATTCTGTGGAATCTCCCAAAATATATATATTGCCTATCTGACAAAAAATAGGCATAATTTTAATTCATTCACACCAAATGGCTACTGCTGTACTGCTGTTGTTCTTTTTTTATTTGACAATATAAGGGGGAAGAGGTCAGTGCCCCTGACTAAATAGTCAGGTATTGCATGTTTTAAAAATTCCTGTGGCACACCAGTTGAAAATTGCTGCTAGTCCAATGAAGCTGCCAAATATGCAGAGCCAGCCCCTTCAAAACTAGGGGAGATAAAGGCCTTCATATCTGAGACCTAAGTTTCTCCTATTTTCAAACTCTCAATTCTTCATTATTTTTCTTTTTGTATTAGGTCATAAGTGAATAAAAAATTGTTCAACATTTCTAGTTTTCCATATCAACAGAGGTGGTCCATTATGCACGGTCTCCATTACTGGAAGCAGAAGTCTATAAGCTTTAATGAGTACAATAAGTGTAATTAATCCAAAAGACAGCTTAAAGCAATTTTCTTATGATAAACAGGTCGATTTCGGTGGAAAAAATCATCTTTCTTAATTCATTTTCTGGTCTACTCCTGGTCTTGTTATATATTCCTGCTAGGATTTTGGAATTCAGGAACTATTTCAACAGTGTTAAAAAATAATCTCCTTTCTCTGCCACTTCCTCCTTCACATACACCTTCCTCACAGCTGCGAAATTATCTATTTAAAATGAAAATTTGACTATACCACTCCCTTTCTTAAAATACTTCCATGTTTACAAGAAGAAAAAAACAACAAAACTGCTAAAACCAATCACTAATTCATCAAAGTCACAGAATAAAAGAATTATATAAACAAACCAATTGTTTCTATGTAGTATCAATAAGTAATTAAAATGCAAATAATTTCATCCAAAATAGCATCCAAAATAATAAAAAAATTAGAACTAAATCTAACAAAATACATGCAAGGCTTATGCACTGAAAACGACAACATGTTACTAAGAAAAATTAAAGATTCTAAACAGATGGAGAGACATTCCATGTTCATGGTTTAGAAGACTCAAAATCATTAAGGAAGCACATAGGCACAAACTGATGTATAGATTGAGCCCTGTTCCTATTAAAATGTCAGGTGGCTCTTTTTCAGCCTAGAAGAAAATGATTGTAAAATTTATATGAAAAGGGAAAAAGCCCAAAATAGCCAAAACAATATTGAAAAATAATAACAAAGCTGGAAGACTTAAAGTACTCATTTTACAACTTATTTTAAAATGCAGTGGTCAAAGAAGCTGAAATATAGCCCATTCTAAGATAGTTTAAGAATAGATATAAGGATAGGACAATGGGAAACAATAATGAGTACAAAAATAATCTTAGGTTTATGGTCAATTGATTTTCATCAAATATACCAAGAGTGTTCATTGTGGAAAAGATAGTCTTTTCAACAAATTATGCTGGGATGATTGAATATTCATATATACAAAAAGATTACTTTAGATCTTTACATATACCATAAAAAAATTAGTTCAGTATGGCCCAGAGACCAAAATGCAAGAGCAAAACTGTATACATATTAGAAGGAAAAATAAGGTAAGATCTTGGAGACCTCGAATTAGGCAAAGATACATGGCATTAAAAACATAATTTATGAATAATTGATACATTGAACTTCATCAAAATAAAAATCTCTATACTTCAAAAGACACCATTAAGGAAATGAAAAGACAGAGACACCTAGGAGAAAATATTTCCAAATCATTTTCTGATAAAAGACTGACATTCAGAATATATAAAGAACTCTCACAACTGAATAATAAGAAAAAATAAGAAAGTAGCTCAATTGAAACATTGGTAAACAGGAACACAGCCAAATAATAGTCTCCCACTCCTATTTGCTGCTCACCAACAATCTGGCATCCATTCATGGACAAAGTGTCTTTGTGAGTGCTGTGAGATCCAGCACCATGTGCAGAGGGGCCCGGGAGGAGTTTCACTCAACTGTGTGTCAGGTAATAGGCATATTGACCTGGCATGGAGCTGTGAACTCTGTCTGCATGTCTCATGAGCTGGACCAGGAGCTCATAGAGAACACTGTCTTAGACTAACACCCATAGTCAGTAAAATCTTTCTGGAGTCCAGGTTTCCAGTGAAGTTGCAGCCCCAACAAAATTGATACAGCCAATATGGAAGGGTATAGAGGTTCCTCAAAAGAAATAAAAATAGAACTACCATATGACCCAGCAATTCCATTTCTGGGTGTATATTGAAAGCAAATGAAATCAGGACTTTGAAGAGCTATCTGCACTTCCATGTTCATTGCAGAATTACTCACAGTAGCCAAAATATGAAAATAATCTAAGTGTCTGCCAATGGCTGAAAGATAAAGAAGATTTTTACACACACACACACACACACACACACACACACACACAGTGGAATATATTCACTTGTGATAAAGAAAGAAATCCTGACACTCGCAACAACATGGATGGAACTTGAGAGCATTATGCTGATAAGTCAGACATAGAAAGACAAATGCCGTCTAATGTTACTTATATGTAGAATCTAAAAAAGTCAAAATTATCAGTTTGTAGAATGGTTGTTGCCAGGGCTAGGGGTGTAGCTTGGTGGGGGGTACAGGGGACAATGTGGAGACATTGGTCAAAAGGTACAAATTTTGAGCTATAAGATAAATAATTTCTGGGGACTTAATGTACAGTATGGTGACTATGGTTAATAATGTAATATTGTATACTTGAGAGTCAAGAGAGTAGATTAAATGTTCTCATCACATCAAATAAATTGTAATTATTTTTTTAATTTTTAAGATTTTATTTATTTATTTTAGAGAGGGAAGGGAGGGAGAAAGAGAGAGAGAGGGAGAAACATCAATGTGCAGTTGCTGGGGGCTGTGGCCTGCAACCCAGGCATGTGCCCTGACTGAGAATCGAACCTGTGATGCTTTGGTTCACAGCCCATGCTCAATCCACTGAGCTACACCAGCCAGGGCTAAATTATAATTATTTTAATAATTATTTTATTAAATTATAATTATACATTATAATTATTGAGATAATGGAGGTGTTCACTAACCCTACTGTGATAATTATTTTACAATGTATAAGTGTATCAAATCACCCTGTTTTACACCTTAGACCTGTACAATATTATGTCAATTATATCTCAGTAAACCTAGAAACAAATAAAAATACTGGAACATTAAAAAATGAACAACAGTTTGAATAAACGTTTTACCAGTAATGAAAAATGGATGTCAATAAGCACATGTAAACACACTCAACACTTCTAGGCATTAGGAATTCAAATTAAAAGCACAATGAGTTTACACTTCACATTTATAAACAAAAAGACACCCAATAACAAGTGTTAATGATGTTCTAGAGATGCTAGAACTCCCATAAATTGTTAATTGACATGAAATATGGCACAACCACCATCAAAAACATTTTCACAGTTTACTAAAATAGTTAAGCATAAATTCTATTCTCAGAAATTTACTCAAGAGAAATGAAGACATGTGTCCACATACATCCTGTTTCCAGATGGTCATAGCAACCAACATTATTCATGATAGCGAAAAATGGCAGCAGCATAAAATCCCCTCAACTGTCAAATGGCTAAACAAAATATTGTGTATTCATGCAATGAAATGCTGTTGAGCAATACCAATAACAAACTACTGATACTACAGCTTAAATGAAACTCAAAAGCATTATCCTAAATGAAAGAAGCCACTCACAAATTACACAACTTGTGATGCATGTGACATGTCTAGTCAAGGCAGAGCTGTAGTGATGGAGAGTATACCAACTGTCGCCTAGGCATAGAGATAGGGATATGAAGTGACTTCAGTTGAGCACCACGGATATTTGGGGGGTCATGGAAACATTCTAAAATTATATTGTGATAATTATACAACTCTGTGAATCTATTAAAATTATGCCATTGTACACTTAAAGCAGGTGAATTTTATGGTATTTAAATTATTTCTCAATAAAGGTATTAAATGAACACTTTTTCCTGGCTCTCAGTCACCTAAGACAGTTTTCACAAACTTGACCAAAGGTAGGAATTACAGTGCTAGTTGACAATGACATCATTTCCCCTGGGGATTTTGATTTCATACACTTGACAATCATCTTGGATAATTTACATAATTAGATTTGGGAAACACTTATCTGGAATATAAACTATTAAACTCTTACTATATCTCTTAAATCTGACCTCTAATCTGCCTCTCCCTACCTTATATTCTCCCACTCTCTGCCTTATAACTTAAAAGGTTTAACTTCCTTATTAATGCTGTCTTGTTCAAGGTTATTTCACACATTTTTTTTTCTCAGAATACAATATAATCCCTGCAAATATGGAGATTTTATCTTATATCACCATATCTGTCCAAACTACTGGTGCAGTGCTGAGCCTGGCTTTCTCTGCAATGAACAATTGTTAAATGTTTGAAGAGGTTCACCTGTGGTTAAACAGAAACTCCAAATGTGAGCTGCACAGTCCTAGGGAGAGCACCTGCCATTTTCATCAGAGCATTCTCAGATTTGGGCACTATATGTACCCCTCAAATAAAAATCAGTGGTGATATGAGACCATGGTTTTATCTAGGAGATGCATTGATCATCTTCAAGCTGTATTCCTGCCCTCAATAATTTTACATATTTTCAGAAGATAAAGATCCCCACTCAGATTGTAATATAGGGTGGGGCATAAGTAGGTTTACAGTTGTTCATATGGAAAATAATACAATATTTAATGGATAATAATGCACGAATAAACTGTTTTGCATACTCACAACTACAAACTTACTTTTGCCCCTCCCTGTATAATAGGTATGTAATGGATAGGCATGTGACCACTAATAAGGGAACACATAGTATAGGCATTTACAT
>PVIA01011055.1:0-46545 GCA_004024845.1 Tonatia bakeri
ACCCCCCCCCCTTATAATTGTCCATATGTCCTTTATAATTGTTCCTGTAAACCCTACATCCTTTCCCGCATTATCCACTCCCCTTTCCCCTCTGGTCACTGTCAACCTGTTCTCAATTTTAATGTCTTTGGCTATACTTTGTTTGCTTGATCATTTTGTTGATTAGTTTCCTGTTAAAAGTGAGATCATATGGTATTTGTCTTTCATCACCTGGCTTATTTCATTTAGCATAATGCTCTCCAGTTCCATTCATGCTGTCCCAAAGGGTAGGAGTTGCTTCTTCCTTTCTGCTGTGTGGTATTTAAAAGTACCATAATTTTTTTTATCCACTCATTTACTAATGGGCACCTAGCTTGCTTTCAGCATTTGCCTATTGTAAATTGTGCTGTTATGAACATTGGAGTGCATAGGTTCTTTTGGATTGGTGTTTCAGGGTTCTTAGAATATAATCCTAGCAGTGGAATTGCTAGGTCAAAAGTCAGATCCATTTTTAGTTTTCTGAGGAAATTCCATACTGTTTTCAATAGTGCTTGCACCACTATTCATTTGCACCAACAGTGAACTCGGATTCCCTTTTCTCCACACCCTCTCCAACACTTGCTGTTTGTTGCTTTGTTTATGGCAGCCATTCAACAAGTGTGAAGTGGTATGTCATTGGGTTTTAATTTGCATCTCTCTGATGGTTAGTGATACCGAGCACCTTTTCATATGTCTCTGGACCCTCTATATGTCCTCCTTGGAGAAGTGTCTATTCAAGTGCTTTGCCCATTTTCTAATTGGGTTGCTTGTCTTCTTAGGGTGGGGGTATGTTAATTCTTTGTATATTTTGGATATCAAACCTTTGTCTGAGGTATCATTGGCAAATATGTTTTCCCATACAGTTGGTTCTCTTTTCATTTAAATGCTGTTTTCTTTAGCTGTGCAGACGCTTTTTATTTTGATGAGATCCCATTTTTTTATTCTTTCCTTTATGTCCCTTGCTCTAGGGGACATGTCAGTGAAAATATTACTGTATGGAATATCTGAGATGTTCCTGCCTATGTTCTCCTCTAGTCCTTTAATGGTGTCATGACTTATAATTAAATCTTTTATCCACCTTGAATTTATTTTTGTGTATAGTGTAAGTTGGTGTTCAAGTTTCATTTTTTTGCATGTAGCTGTCCAGCTTTCCCAATACCATTTGTTGAAGAGGCCATTTTTGCTCCATTTTATGCTGCTGCCCCCTTTGTCAAATATTAATTGACCATAGAGATTTGGGTTTATTTTTGAGCTATCTATTCTGTTCCATTGGTCCATGAGTCTGTTCTTATACCACGACAAGGCTCTTTTGATTACAGTGGCCTTGTAATATAGTTTGATATCAGGCATTGTCATCCCTCCTACTTTGCTCTTCTTTCTCAAAATTGCTGTAGCTATTCGGGGTCATTTATAGTTCCATATAAATTTTTGAAGTATTTGTTCTGTATCTGTGATATATGCCACTGGTACTTTAATAAGTATTGCATTGAATCTATAAATTGCTTTGGGTAGCATGGACATTTTGATGATGTTAATTTTTCCAATCCATGAACACGATGTATGTTTCCATTTGTGTCTTTCTTAATTTCTTTCTTCAGTGTTGTGTAGTTATCTGAGTAATGGTCTTTTACCTCCCTGATGAGGTTTACTCCTAGGTATTTTATTTTTGTTGTTGCTATATCAAGTGGTTTTTTCCCCCTGATTTCTTTTTCTGATGTTTCATTGTTGGTATACAAAAATATCTTTGATTTCTGGATATTGACTTTGTATCGTGCTGTTTTGCCAAATTCATTTATTAGGTCAAAAAGTTTTTTTGGGAGTCTAGAGGATATTCTATGTACACTATCATTTCATCTGTAAACAAAGACAGTTTTGTTTCCTGTTTTCTAATTTGGATGACTTTGATTTCTTTTTCTTGTCTGATTGCTGTGGCTAGGACTTCTAATACTATTTGAATAGAAATAGTAAAAGTGGACAATCTTGTTTTCTTCTTGATCTTAGTGGGAAAGTTTTTGTTTTTGCCCATTGAGTATCATGTTGGTGATAGGACTCTCATATCTGGCCTTTATTATGTTGAGAAATACTCCCTCAATTCCCACTTTCCTGAGTGTTTCTATCATAAATGAGTGCTATACTTTATCAAATGGTTTTTATGCATCTATTGATATGATTACATGATTTTTGTCTTTCCTTATGTTTATGTGATGTATTATATTTATTGATTTGTGAGTAGTGTACCATCCTTGCATCCCTGGGGTGAATCCCACTTGGTCACAGAGTCTGATCCTTTTATTGTATTGCTGGATGCAGTTTGACAATATTCTGTTGAGGATTTTAGCATCTATGTTCATCAGGGATATTGGCCTGAAGTTTTCATTCTTTGTTGTGTCTTTATCTGTTTTTTGGATTAGGATGATGCAGGCTTCATAAAAAGAATGTGGGGGTCTTACATCATTTTGGATTTTTTCAAAAAGTCTGTGAAAGATAGGGTTAGCTCTTTCTTAAATGCTTTGTAGAATTCTCCTGTGAAATCATCCAGTCCAGGGCTTTTGTGTGTTGGGAGGTTTTTGCTTACTCCTTCAATTTCCTCTGCTGTTATTGGCCTGTTCATGCTTTCTGCTTCTTCTTCCTTGAGTATTGGAAGATTAACACCATGTTCAAATAAGCCAGAAGAACACCTGGGAAGTGAAACAGACCATGCAACCAAGAGTTCTAGTGCAGGAAAATAAAGCCTCAAAACCTTTGACTGAAAAAAATCTGTGGTGGTTGAGGTAGCAGGAGAAACTACCAGCCTCACAGGAGAGTTCACTGGCAAGACCCACAGGTCCTAGAATGTACACAAAACCACCCACCTGGGAATTGGCACCAGAAGGGCTCAATTTGCTTGTGGGTAGTAGAAGAAGTGACTGAAAGCTCGCAGAGAGCTGAGCAAGCAGCATTGTTCCCTCTCGAACCCCTCCCCCCGACATACAGCACCACATACAACACAGTGATGTGGGTTGCCCTGCCCTGGTGAACACCTAAAGCTCTACCCCAGGTAACAGTTGTGCTGAGACAAAAAAAATGGCCTAAATGAAGAAACAGATCAAAGCTCCAGAAAAATAATAACCAAGTGATGAAGAGATAGCCAATTTATCAGATGAGCAGTTCAAACACTGGTCATCAGGATGCTCACAGAATTGGTTGAGTATGGTTGCAAAATAAGGAAAAAAGAAGGTTATGAAAGTAAAATAAAGGAAAATGTACAGGGAACCAACAGTGAAGGAAAGGAAACAGGGACTCAAATCAACTGTTTGGGGCAGAAGGAAGAAATAAACATTCAATCAGAACAGAATGAAGAAACAAGATTTGAAAATAATGAAGAGAGGCTTAGGAACCTCCAGGACAACTTTAAACATTTCAACATCCAAATCATAGGCGTGCCAGAAGGAAAAGAGGAAGAGCAAGAAATTGAAAACTGATTTTAACAAATAATTGAGAACTTCCTCAATCTGGCAAAGGAAATAGACTTCCAGGAAGTCCAAGAAGCTCAGAAAGTCCCATAGAAGTCTGACCCAAGGAAGCACACACCAAGGCACATCATAATTAAATTACCCAAGATCAAATAAAAAGAGAGACTCTTAGAAGCAGCAAGAGAAAAGGGGACAGTTACCTCCAAAGGAGTTCCCTTAAGACTGAGATGATTTCTCAAAAGAAACCTTGTAAGACAGAAGGGGCTGGAAAGAAGTATTCCTAGTCATGAAGGGCAAGGACCTACATCCAAGATTACTCTACCCAGCAAAGCTATCATTTATACTGATAGGGCAGATGAGTGCTTCTCAGATAAGGTCAAGTTAAAAGAGTTCATCATCACCAAGCCCTTATTATAAGAAATGTTAAAGACATTTATCTAAGAAAAAGAATATCAAAACTATGAACTGTAAAATGACAACAAACTGACAACTATTAACAACTGAACCTAGAAAAAAAGCAAAAACAAAAATAAACTAAGCAAACAACTAGAACAGGAACAGAGTCACAGAAATGGAGATCACATGGAGGGTTAACACCAACGGAGTGGGAGCAGGGGAGAGGGAGAAAAGGTACAGTGAATAAGTAGCATAAATGGTAGGCAGAAAATAGACAGGGGGAGGTTAAGAATAGTGTAGGAAATGAGAAGCTAAAGAATTTATATGTATGACCCATGGACATGAACTAAATGGGGAGAATGTGGGTGGGAGTCAGTGTGCAGGGCAGAGGGAATGAAGCGGGAATGGGACAACTGTGATAGTATAATCAATAAAATGTATTTAAAAATCAATCTAGAGTACAAAATAATTTTTGTCACTATCATAGATGAAAACCATCACAAACTATATAATTCATATAGAAGAATTGGCATTTAATTAGTATTTAATGTAATTAAATTTAATGTCATTAGTTTAAATTATTTATAAACATCCTGGAAATGCTTAAAACATATTTATATAACCCACTACATTAATTGAGAATGTTTCATATATACTGATTCCCCGAATAAAATTAAACACCTTTTTGATAACTATAGTAAGTGCTCAATAAATATAGCACTTTTTATCTTCATTCTCTTATTCTCAGTGGCCATTTGCCTCGTTTTCTTCATCTTCGACTATCTTCACTGTTCAAAATGTGTATTGAATTGAATTTCACTCACAATTAAAAATGCAAGTGACTAGATGAAATAGGACGAAACCAAAAGAGACTTACCAAGTTTCTAGCTGTCTTTCCTTAAAATTTAAGCCTGGTTCTTCAATATGGTTCTATCAGTTTGGCTGAGCTTTAAATATTGTGCCATTTGTTTAAACACCATAACAATTTGCCAACAGTACCACGAAGCCAGATTTCAAAGGTATCATTAGCTATGACAGTTTACCAAAGTTCTATACTCAACTCTGTTTCTGACTAATTTTTATGAAAGTTGTCCCTAAGCTGCATCTCTTCTGTAAAATATATATAAATAAGACTCATCAAACTGAGATTCAAAAGTGGATCAGAACAGCCAGAATTCCAAAGTTATGTGTTACAAAGCATGTTAGTGCTTGATCAAGAGAGAAAATTAACAGGACATTAATGTGTGTTGTTTACATTCTGAAACAGTCCACACCACAAGTTTCTCAAAATGGTTCTATGAGCTATTCAGATTGTCCTCAGTATAGGCATGGGTCACTGATTCATTTGCCTTACTCTCAGCTAATATTTAACAGAATATGATTTTAGTACAAAGAAAGATGAAATTAGTATATAGTTAACTATTTTATATACTAAGTAAAGCCATAATGTGCTTTCTTTATGCTCTCAAGAAAGCACATAAGCATATTTTTCTCATAAACTAGTCCTGTTGGAAATATGTATATGAAACTGCTATTTATAAACACAAACATAAATGTTTACATACAACTATCTGCCTTGTGATCATGTTCTTTAGAGATAAAGCTTTTTCAGTTACTAGGAGTGATTTAATGTCAGATATTTTATAATCTCAGTGATACATATAAATTGGTTTACTACATTGCTTCACTGAACATAAAAATATTCAAATTAATTGTTTTGTATTTATTTGTTTTGGAAGTTGTATTTCTCTAGAAATTATTTCTTTTGAAACTGAATCATTTTTTTGAGTTGCTTCTCACCAGTAATCTTGCTATGCAATGTAAAATCTGTTGATCTGTTTGAATGTAAAATACTATAGATAAGATCCTGTAATCAATGCATTTCTTACAGTCTGGAATCTTTCAGTATCTTCAATGAATGGTTATTTAATAGGCAAAATATTTATTATAATATGTGGCAGTATATATTGGCACTTAAAATTACAAATTGATGATAACATTGAAGATTTAAAATTTTACATTCAGTGTTTAATTCAGTATCTCAAGATTTTCTGACTAATTCATTTGGTTGAGTGCACTGAAATGCTCTGAATACTGATTTTACAAAATGACTTGCAGTTCTCATTTAAATTTTTTTTGCCACTTAAAAAACTACTGTTTCTGGACCACTGAACGTATTGCAAGAATATTGTCTGCCAAGCCGTGTTGGAAAAACACAGGGAAAGTCTTCATTTCGCACTGAGCTGTATTTAACATTGTAATATTTCATACTTTTAGAAATCTACTCTCCAATAATGCAAACAAAAACGAAACAAAAAAACTCGCCATCAAAACCAGTGATTATCAGTGATATATATGCCTAGAAATGTTTTAGGATTTTTAGCAATTAGGGTTTTATAAACACTTCTAGTCAAACTAGATCTTTTTTCACCATCTTGTCAAATACTGAGGCATTTAAAGGAATAAAATGGGTCAGTGGCTCCTAGTGAAACAAAATTTAATTTTCTCCCATAGAGGTCAACCATGGTCAATTAAATGATCAGGGGAAAATATGTAATTATTTCTCTAGACCTACTTAATCCTGGCAGCATGTTTTTTTCTTTTCCCTCAGAAAAAATAAAGACTTTGCTCAAAGCAATGGAAAAATACTTTATTTTAAGTTAAAATGTGGAATTCTAACCTTCAGCATCATATCGTAATACATACACCACCCTCAGGATACAATCACTACTTAACTGGCATTAAGAAATGAGCCAACAACCAGCCTCATTTTTCTAAGTAACTTAGGAAATATCCTTTCAATCAAAACAGCATGGTAATAGTTTGGTGAAGTAGAACCTCCTACATGAATAAGTTGATATTTTCCTTGCATAAAGTATACCTTGCTACACACTCTGGACTTGGATTGTAGACACAATCTTTGCTTGTCACAGAATTTAGATTGTGGAAATGTGTTTTACTTTTGATTTAATCCCTAAAAATCCCTCCATATTTGTAAATAGGGAACTGTTGCAGAGCTTGTTCTTTTGGGTGCCAAAGAAGGCTCTCATGCTGGTGGCTGCTAAAATTTCATTCTTTAGCTTATTAAGTTTTTTAGTGTTGCTAAAATGCAAGTGCCTTTAGGAAAGATAACTCTTAAATTATCAGTCACTTCAATCCAGTGGTAATTGAATAAATGTTACTAATTGTGCAACCAAAAGCAAGTTACGTCAGATTTTTATCTTTAATTTTCTTGCCTATAAAATGTAACAAGGGGAAAGTTCACCACTATTGTGAGTGATGATTATGGAGATATTGTGAGGATAAAATAAGTAAAGTGCTTAGCTCAGTGTCTGGCAAGCACTGCTTGTTTAATAGATGTTTCTTTCTATTACTTTCATGCTTATTAAACTTCTTTGCAACCTCAATACAAGTCCAGAGCTTAGGTCATAGTAAAATCTTGGTGAGTATAATGATAATAATGCTGCTGATGACTGGAACCAAAGGATTCTAGTGCTCAGGTATAGTAGAAATAAATGTATTGTTTTATAGTTTTAACTGTAATCATCCCTGCTTGGTGATTTTTATTTAGGGGGAGGATGCTTAGTGTGAGGAGGTATGTTCCAGGGATGGCAACATGATAAATGGGAAGATCCCTGCAGTAGGAAGTTGAAAAAAAGAGATTGAACCTCAACCTGTGTCACTAACTTGCTGGATGACCAGGGCAAATGTACTTGGATCCTGATCATTCAGAAAGATTTTGTGGAGCTAATAATTCTTGATTCCAAGATGGTCAATGACTTATGCATTGTACTATGGCTGAGAATGGGAGAAAGAGCCTAGAGGAGGGCAGGTAAGGACATAAATTCCTCTAAAACAGTACTTCTCCAACTGAAGTGTATAAAGCACCTAGAGACCTTATAAAAACATAGATTCTCCTAGAAAAGGTCAGTGTGGGATGTCTATGATTTGCATTTCTAGTGAGTTCCCAGGAAATGTTGATGTTTATTCTGTGAGGAACATTCTGAGTGGCCATGCCTAAAACACTGATTATTTGTTAACAGAAGCAAATCAAGTCTGGAAGGGAATGAAAACATTTCACTCATAACCTGGGGGATTTTGAATCCTTAGACAATTAGTGGTTTGTGTTTCTGCAGATATAGTCCCAGAAGTGGGAATCATTGGATCATAAGGCAATTCCACTTTTAATTTTCTGAGGAAACTCCATACTGTTTTCCACAGTGGCTGCACCAGTCTTCATTCCCACCAATAGTGCAGGAGCATTCCGTTTTCTGCACATCCTTACCAGCAATTATTTGTTGATTTATTGATGATAGCCACAGGTGTGAGGTGATATCTCATTGTGGTTATAATTTGCATTTCTCTGATGATTAGTGGTATTGAGCATTTTTTCAAGGAGGCCATCTATCTGTATGTCCTCTTGGAGAAGTGTATATTCAAGTCCTTTGTGTATTTCCTAACTGAGTTGTTTTGCTTCTTGGTGTTGAGTGGTGTAACTTTTTTTGAATATATTTTAGAGATTAACCCTTTTATTAGATGTACGGTTGGCAAATATGTTTTCCCATTCAGTGTGCTCCCTTTTTATTTTGACAAAAAACTAGATTCAGTTCATAATAAATAAAACCTTATTAATATCCTCACAGTGTATTAAAGTACCTGCATGAAATAATAGTGAAAATATTTAACAGTCCAGTTAGCTTTTTCCTTCTACTGTGTGAGGTCTGTGATCTAAAACTATGTGGTTATTTGCATTACAACATGAAAAAGTTAATGTTTCTTTGCTTCTAGAACTTTTATTTACTTCCAGAGTAGAGATATCTTTTAGCAGTTTTTGAGCTGTTAGCTCATGATTTACTACTGATATTCTTTCCCTTGCTTAGTAACTTTATAGAGAGTTTAAGCAGGGATCTTTACTCATTCTTCCTGTCATCTCCCCTCCAGCAAATTTCATCAGATTTTAAGGATGGCTAATAGACCATCAATGTCATCTCTGAATAATGGATTTTTAAAGAAACAATATTTTGCCAGGCAGATTTCACAGTAATTCCTCTGTGATTTAAGATCTTTTTCAGTATTTCTTTCTTCCTGGCAGTACACCAGAATGAGGACTTATAGGCTTGGGAGCTGGACCATGTCCCCAGTTCCTGAAGACACTGTGAGGAGAAAGGTTACTACTGTGTTTGAGATTTTTGTGGAGATAGTGACCTGGAAAAACCAGTAGTTGAAAAAGTGGAAGGAAGAAGTGACCTGGGTATGAGTTACTTCTCTACTACTGTGCTTGTCTCTGAGCATCAGTTATCCCACCTGTAAAATGGGATAACAATACCTGTTTTATTTATAGAGGGTTAGAAAGTTAATATGAAGAATGCATAGGAAAGTTTGTTATTCGTATGTATACAAATTAATTATTATTGTTAGTTTTGAGTCATGGGAGATTCAGTCACTGGCTTGTCTGACTTATTTTGTTATTCAATGGCCTAGCAGGGTTCCATGTAGTCTTGACTGATCAAGGCTGATCAAATCATTGGCAAAAGAGTGGTCTTCTGCCTCCGTTTTCTCTGATGAGAAAGCTGGGCAATAGCTCTAACCCATTCCCACCTCCAACTTTGTTGTTTACAACAAATAAGCACAAAGTTATCAAGCTGACAATAGTTCTCAGTGAAGACTTCCATTTTTCTGACTTTATTAAGATTACTTGTTAGAAGTCATTTGTCAGGCATCAACTAAGCAGTCATCCAGATGGTAAGGAACCTACTTCTAACCCTATTAATTATGATGGTGGCTTTTGGCAAGAAAACACCTTTCACTGCCATTTCTTCTTATATGTTGTTCTCGTTACTACTGATTTAGAGTTCCCTTAAGTGAATTGACTGGGAGCAACATGGAAAACCCTGTGGTTATCACTGGGTTAGGGAGGGGGTGTAAGGGAACTAAATGGTAGTGGAAAAATTACAATAAAGATTAAATAAATAAAAAAGTTAAAAAAATAGTTGATACATATGTTGTCATTTGTGCAAAATAAATCACTTATGCCCAGTTTATAAGATTCAGTAGAGTTTGTCTTTTGTCCCTTGAAAGGAAATTTTGGTAGAATGTCAACAAATACTATTAAAGGATGTATCTCATACAACTAATTCCTATTTATCTACAAATGTTGTACTCTCTGGAAATACACTCTGTTTTAGAATAAACATAAAGTGTGTTTGAGATTTAGAATGGGCATGCTCCATTGGCTTTCTAAAACTGTACCATAATTCTTATGTTTGGTAGACAATCAAAAAGACTTTAATAGTGAATTTGGGCCACATTTGTTTTTGTTTGCAATCTTCTACCTGCCTCACCACTTCCTTTGATTCTCAGTCTCTGGTGTTGATTCTACCTTATCATGCCACACTTTAATGATGAATTTTCTTTCATGGGATAAATAAAACCTTCCTTTTATCTATCCCTTCTCATCTCACTGCAGTTCATCAAGCATGTCTATATATGCCTAAGCCTTAATTTGAGATATGAGTTACTGTGATAATAGCAATTTACAGGAACAAATCTAAAGGACACATGGACAAAAACTAGGGGGAGTGGAAATGGGAGGGAGGTGAAGAGGGCTGAGGGGTGAGCTGAGATGGGAGTAAAAGACAGAAAACTGTACTTGAACAACAATTAAAATAAAAAATACAATAAAATAATAAAAATAAAAATAGTTTATTGAAAAAAGAAATATATATTTGGTCATTCAGATGGCCAAAATGTATTTTTCATATATATATTTGGTCTTTGACTGTGATCTTGGCTCACAGCTCCTGAACTCTTGTAATTTCCTAAGTGTTGAGAGGGGCAAAGGTGTCTTTTGTTACGTTAATGCAGTAACTTTTGTCAAACCCCTAAAGATGGGGATGGATGCCAATGGAACCAACTATGTAATTAGAAGGTTAGAACTTTCAGTCCCACCCCTGTGACCTCCACAGATAGGAGAGGGGTTGGAAGTTGAAGTAATAGCCAATGGCCAATGATTTAATTAATCATGATTATGTGGGAAGCCTTCATAAAAACCCAAAAGGATAGGGTTTCGAGGTAGTGAACACATGGAGACACAGGGAGTTTGGCTGGTCTAGAGGACACAGAAACTTGCTCTATGCCTCCCTTCCATCTGGCATTTCCTGAGTTCTATTCTTTTACAATAAACCAGAGATTTAGCAAGACTTTCTAGCAAATTAATTAAACCCAAGGAGGGGGTTGTGGCAACATCTGATTTATAGCCAGCTATCAGAAGTATAGGAGCCATTCTGAGTTGGAGGGAATTTGTTGGAACCTGTCATCTGTGGCCAGTCAGAAGCACAGGTAACCTGGGTTTGCGCCTGGTGTTTGCGGTATGTGTGTACAGGTGGGGGCAGTCTTATAGAACTAGATCCTGTGGAATCTGATTCTATATATGAGTAGATAATGTCAGAATTGAGTTGAATTCTTGGACCCTTTTCTGGTGTCCTGAGAATTGTTTGTTTGTGTGCCCAACCACCACCACCATCATGAAATTGGGTCTGGAATGCCAATGAAGTTGCAGTTTTGTTTTATTCAGAAGGTTCCTCAGCCCCATACAAATCCATGGATGTGAGTAAATATTCTAGAGAGAGGAATTTTCTTGGAGACATCTGAATATCAAATCTCCTATCAGTTAAGGTCCTACTAGAAATAATAACTTATGTATCATCGCCATCAGTATTTTATTTAAAAATTCTATTAAAATTTATTAAAATTTTATCAGAAAGCAATACTAATAAACAAATATATTTATCAACAAACAATTCAATAGCAAATAACATATTTTATTAAATAATTAATTGTACCATTTTATTATGTGTAATGTATGGGAAATAACTTTGGATTTAGAGCTAGGGAAAGCTGGGTTTGAATCTCTGCTGGATACTTGCTAATTGTGACTTCAAGTAAGCTAATTACATTTTTTTTCATTGAATGTATTTGGCATATACTGTGTAAATTTAATGTATACATTTTTGAACTTGAAAAATGGAGCTGTTGTTGACTAATATTTTTGTAGGAATTAGGTGATAAAACCAAAAGGTTTCTAACACATTGTATATTCTATAGTAGGTGCTTAATAAATTTGACCTATTTTCATTATCATTGACAATCTAGTTTTAAGGAATCATGTGTGATTAAGAGGAAAGTGGCTAAGGACCTGAGAGAGTGAGATGTGAAGAGACCTGGAGAGGATGCTGGTTAGTAGTGAAGACACACTGTTTCTCCATATGTAGGTACCCTAGTTTGCAAGCATTGTGTTATTATTGTCCCCTTTCCATCGATTTTGGTCCTTGTAATATATCATTCATTCTTTCTTTTTTACTCCATTTATTCATCTCCCCTCTGTCTCTATTCTTATTCTTCCTGCAAAGACAGGACTTTTAGAACCATGTAAATATGGTGTATGGTTAATTGGAGAAGACCTTTAGCTGAGAACCTGAAGGGGGAGAGAGCAGGTTGCTGCACCCCTTGAGAAAACTTTGAGGTGCCTACCTCCTGAGCCTTACTCCTCCATTTATATTCTTATCTTTTTCTAGAGGCCCCCTTTCTAATAGATTTACATTCAGTAGCCTGTAATTCCTGACACGGACACTGGCCCACAGTGTCCGAGGCATTATGGATGAGATGAGATGAGATACATTCACACAGACTACTGAGTCCTATGGAGGAAAAGGGATGGCCTGGCCACTCTCTCAAGATGAGAGTGCGCCAATCCTTGCCTTGACAGGTTTTTATTGGGTTTCAGTTTGCACAGGAATACAGGTAAAGTTCATTAATCATTGTCAGGCAGTAAGGATCAAACAATGGATAGCATACAAAGAACTATGAGGGCTTATTCTGAGTCAGGGTCTGTTAGCTAAAGGGCTACAAAACTTTGGGAAAGAAACTCATTTCCTGCTCAGACCCTTATCATTTAATTTAGAGCATTCTTAGCAAAGCAGATTTCACAGGATTTTACAAATTCTTTCTCAGGCCTGATCACCCAGGGAACCTGCCCTTTCCAGCACAGGGCTGTACTGCCCTCTGTCATTGTTTCAGGCTTAAGTCAGGCAGGGGCAGTAAGGTAGCCAAGAGATTAGGAGACTTCTCACAGACAGAATGAGGACTCAGGCTATGTCAAAGCCAAGGGGTGAGGGTCCATCACCCCCTTTTGCTATAGTCCCCCCAAGTCCTTCCCTGAGGCCTCCCCATGATCATGCCTGTCTTAAGTTGTTCCCCCCTTGGGGAATCTAAACTGCCATTGGCTAACCGATCAAGCACTGGAGGCCAAGCAGGGTGAAGTAAAAGGAGCAGAAGTGGCATTCCAGCCAGGGAGATAAGCTTTGTCTCTTTAGTGGTTTTTGGTCCAAAGGTTGCTCACTCAGCCTTAGCCATGTGGGGGTTACAGCTCCTGAAACCAGGCAAGGAAGTTCCCAACAAATTCCCACTTCACTTCTATCAAAATTGAGGAAAAACCTGTTTTATGCCCTTTACAACTTAATATGGATTTAAGTCATTCTGCTTCCTCTCCTCCAGGTATTTACATTTTGAAGCCTAAGTATAAATTGATGTAAGAGGATTTATTCTTTGTTTAATAATTTTAGGCATCTGGTCCATTGGAGGAGACCTGAGATCAAGACAGCCTTTCTGTTCTAAAAGCACACTAATTCATGGCCACCCACAGGTCACCTCCAAAATGAGGGGGTGAAGGACACTTAGTCTTTGAGCACGCAGACCCCAGGATTTAGCTGATACCTTCTGTCTAACCTCCTTTAGTCGTAGTCATTTTTAATAACAGCAATATTCTTAACATCTTTCTGAACAAATTCTTGCTTGTTTCATGGTTCAGTATCTAAATCTAATAAATTTAATTATCATGCACGGTGTATTGCATAAATATTTTAATAGAATGTAACGAGTAAATTATTAATTGTTGTGAAAGGAACATATTTCTCAACTGTCACCTATCGTCTTAGCATAAATACAAAAGAGTTATATGTACGAAGGGTGACCCTGAAAAACCCAGAATTATCTTCTGGGAGGGTGGGCCTCTTGTAGTACAGGCTTCCCCTGCTAGATGAGTGTTCTGGGAACCCATCTGCATCAGGTACCAGCTGGCATTCTTGTGAGAGCCTCTGTTTGCCTTTAGAAAATTTCTTTTTTTAAACAGCTCATTTGCCCATTTCATGATGGGTGATTTCCTAATGCACCTGCCCACACTGTGTGAGTGTTCAGAAGTTCTTGACCAAAACCAGCATGACCCTGTGCCCCCCTCTCCATATTCAACTGATCTCACTCCAAGCAGCTTTATTTTTGTTTCTCTGGATAAAAAAAGTCCCCAATCGGAACTGTTTTGGCGATGTGGAAGAGGTGAAACAAACAAACAAACAAAAATGGCAGAAGCACTAAAAGGCATCAAAATTGATGAGTTCAAAAACTGTTTTGAGCAGTGGAAATAATGTCTCAAAAGGAGGATTGCATCAAATGGAGAGTTCTTTGAAGGTGACTGAAGTTTAAACATGAAAGAATAAGTACATAATTTTTTAAAATAACTTCTGTTTTGGGGGGGTCCTCCTTTGTAAATTGCTGAAAAAAATCTACTTGTAATTCTGCAGAATTTGCTGCTCAGGAAAATAACCACAATAGGTCCTTTGTTAAGAAACTGAGTTTAGGAGATTACAGGCATCCCCTGTTTTTTTAAAGTTTGCTTCATGCCACTTCACTTTTTAAAAAAGACAGTTAGTGCCTGTTTTCACTAACCTAAAGAAATCCAAAGAAAATTTTTACTTTTATCACAAAGAAGGTGAAAAGCAACAACAGCGTTCATGTTTGTTTTGTAGAGGGCCCTTATCAAGGCAATGAGTACCCAGAGTAATGAAAGCGGCCCACCAAACTCCTTCCCTGTGAAGCCACTTAAGCATGTCACCATCAAGCTGCTCTATCTCTGAACTGTTTCTGACAGCATCTGTGCTTTATTGTGATTTGTGCATCCATTAGTAGATGTGTGCTAAGGTCATTGCTTCTTTATTTTATACCATTTCAGCTTAGGAAAGGTTTGGATAGCAGGGGAAACCTGTATTTTGATGTTACATCTGGATATATCAGCCATATTATCATTTTAAGTGTGAATGACCAGAGATGTGCCTTTCCAGAAATGGGTCATTAAACAAAGAAGCAAAATGGTGACATTCTGCTTGTTTCTGCATAGAGACCCGTGGGTGGGTAATGCAGTAAGGAAGCTCTTTTTTGTTACTGATAATAGTACACAGAGTTAGCTAGTGAGATTTCAAGACAACCTCATCAAATTTGCAGAATTAGGGCAGGTCCATTTGGAGAAGTACAGGTAATGTTGGAAGTGGGAGTCAGTCCTCACCCTGAAGAAGAGGGAGCAACACACGACTCCGAGATTAAGATTCAATATGAGTTGCAGTGGAAGCTGTAGTGCATTCTGGGGAAGTGGCATGTCTCCCAGACTTGGGCTAATGTTCAGAAGCTTTCTTTTGGTTGACTGCTCATTGTGACAAGGGGGAACAGGGCTCTGGGCTCATGGTTGGGACACAGACCCCAATCAATAGTGAGCTTTACACATACAGTAGTTGTTATTGTTCCATTGCCTCTGTTCTGTTCACACAATGGAGTGTGAACAGAAACACTCCTTGGAGTATTGTTTGACAGATGTGCTCTAAGACAAAAACAGTTTCCCTCTGAAGGAGATAAGGTTGGCAATTTGGAAATGGGAAAATTGTGAACTGTTTCAATCATTTTAATTACTACCAGGAGATTTTGATGTCAACAGTTTGGCGCTCAGCATCTAACTTACCTTTGGGCATCTGAGTGCTATTGAGTTGGCCTAAGATACTGGGTTCTTAATATCTTGGATCATAAAGAATATGACAAACTGTCAGCCAAATCTGTTTTGCTGCTTACTCAAAGGAGATATGATAAATATATGATTTGTCACTATGATGAAGTAAATAAAAGTATTTATTAAACTCACTGTAAGTTTGTCTAGAAGCATACTGGAAATATTTTCATCTTAGGTTTACCAAATGACAGTAGATTTTTAAGTATCTTTGGAAATTTAGAAAAATGCTAAATTCTGAACGTTTCTGAACTAAAATTCTTATGCAGTTTAAAACAGGCAGCACATGACTATATTTTGTAAGGAATGTGCTGACCATCTACAGTTTAATATAGTCAAAATTGCAAAGCAATGAAAGTTTGTCCAAGGCATTTTTTGGCATCTATCCAGGATTTTGATATTCCACATGGGAGGAATCTTTTCAAGAACATAGCTTTTTATGCTCTTATCTCGCAGTCCATAATCAGTGAAAAAGTTATGCTCTCTGGCTGTTTGAGGCAGATAGAAGCCATTTACTAAATGTATAGGGGTTTCTATGAGAACAGGTTATATGTGCTCAAATGTAATTTCCTCTATACCAGGGGTGTCAGACTCATTTTCACTGGGGGCCACATCAGCCTCGTGGTTGCCTTCAAAGGGCCAAAATAGTTTTAGAACTGTATAAATATAACTATTCCTTAACTGTTAAAGAGTTGAAATTACATTCGACCCTTTGAAGGCAACTGTGAAGCTGATGTGGCCCTGGTTGAAAATGAGTTTGACACCCCTGTTCTATAAAAATAGTGTTCAGAGGGGAGAGGAGAGGGAATTTCAGGGGAAAAGGGGATGGGTTTACAGGAAGATGTATAAAGGACACATGGATAAAAACTAGGGGTGGGTGGAAATGGGAGGGAGGAGGGGAGGGCTGGGTTGGTGGGTTGGGATGGGAGTAAAAGATAGAAAATTGTACTGCAACAACAATTAAAATAAAAAATATTTTTAAAAAATAGGCACTGCCAGTGACATAAATTGGTCTGTATTTTGTGGATGATTTCTTAATTTTTAAAATTTCTCATTATTCAAACAAGATCTTGACTTAATCATGGTCCAGTTTCTTCCCTTCCAGTTTGCCTAAGAAATCTTTATTTTCTGGTTAGTTTTCATTTGTGCCCACCTTTTGCTCAAAAAGAATAGTCCAGGCTTGTCAAGTGGCAGTTGAAATTCTAATAGCTGTGGGTTGGAATCCTGCTTCTGACAGGTGGAAATTGCATGTTCTTGAAAAGTCAGGTACCTTCTTTGAGTCTCTCAGAGTCCTTGGATTAAAATGAGGTAAATGCACCTCCTTTCTTGGTTGTTTCAATGAGTAAATAAAATCACACATGAAAATCTGGGAGTGTAATCCATGACTATCAAGTTTTTAGTGAATGTTACTTGTTCTTATCAAACTTAATTATTTAAAGTTTTTCAGCAAGGTGACCATCATCTAAGTTGTATTTCTTATTGTTGTTGTTTAGAATGAAGATTAATAAACAACAGGATGACAAGCATAAATCAGGACTATTTTTTGCATATCAGGACATTGATTATCAGGACATTGTTACACCTTCTACAAGGTGTAACATCCAATTCTCATGTCTGAATGAAGTTCAAACTTCATCACTAGTTATCCTTTCTGATAATCTGGACAGAAGTTTAACCTTTTGTAATTCTGGTTCTTTTCACTTAACTACCACTCCTCTATAACTTGTCATTCATTACTGGACTTGCAGGTATTTCTTGAGATAGCCTGTGCTAAAATCCATAGTTATTTTTACTTTACCCTAATAACTCCTATTTAACATATTTGATATACTGGACATACTAAGTAATGTATCCCAACTCTAACAACTTTGATACTAAAAATACAGTATCTCTTTCATGCCAGAAAAGTAAAAATATGTGTGTAATGTATAGTCAATATGTATATATCTGTGTCCACACTAATAGATTTCCAGAGTGAAAATAGACTGAATGTATATGTGCATGTGTGTGTTCTTACCCAACTCCACCAGCATTCTTAGGGCTTCCTAACCTAGACTATGCTTTCATGCCGCCTCCTTATTCATAATACTTTTGCTATATAATATCTGTGCTAAGATTTTGAACTATTATTGTCATCCTTCTTTTCCCCTCAAACCATAATTGTTTTTCTGGTGTCCCATGTGAGGGCCTCCAGGACAACTAGATTGATAATCATATTTATTCTCTGAATCCAATGTAGCTATGCCAAGGCATTTTTACATTATAATATAACATTATTATGAATGTGTTATATTATGTATTACTTTTTATTTCTTTTAAAATTGGCATTGATTTTTTAAAATTTTTATTATTGACACTATTACAGATATCCCCATGTTCCCCCATCTTGCCCTCCTCCACCTAACACCTGGCCCCTCCTTCCCTCTGGCCATTACCACACTGCTGTAGGAATCCCTGAGAGATTATATATATTCATATATGTATATATATTCTTTGGCTAATTTCTTCTTATTTTATTCAGTGCCTCTTTACCCCTCTCCTCTGACAGCTGTCAATCTGTTCCACATATCCATGCCTCTGTTTCTATTTTGTTCATCAGTTTATTTTCTTAATTAGATTCAACATATGAGTAAGATCATACAGTATATGTCTCTCTCTGACTGGTTTATTTCCCTTAGCATAGTAATTCCCGGGTCCATCCATGCTGATGCAAAAGGTAAAAGTTCTTTCTTTTTTAAGGCTGTGTAGTATTCCACTGTGCAAAAGGTAGTTAATAATTTATTTTAGTGTGTTATCCTTCCTAGAAATACTTCATTTCAACTCAGACTTTTGTTAAGGGAAAAGAAACATGAAGGGAGTTTCTTTTTGTGTGGAAGACCAATGGGGTGACTTGTCCCTCAACTCGCTTTATAAAGGAAATTGCCTCACCTGCCTGTTATTTAGTTTTTTTGGTTGTCCACAAATGTGATATTGCTCCCAGAGGTGTTTTCAGAGGTTGTGGGGCAGTTTCAGGAGAAGTGTACAGGTTGTTAATGTTCAGATGTGAGTCACTAGGACACAGCAATGCATGACAGTCCTAAGCAGCAAACGTTTCCACATCTCAGATTACCAATTCCACATATAAATACAAAGTGTTCTTTCACCATTTTAATAAATGTGCTGAATTTTCCAGGAATAAGGTGCACTATAAACCAGGGAAGATCATAGTTTATTTTGCTTAGTTCATCATTTTGGAAAGTGGCATCATCAATAACAATGCCGCTGGTGGCTTTTCAATCACCAATGTGTCACCCTTATCAGTAACAGTTATATTTATGGTCATTATATGTGTATATATAAACATATTTTTACTCCTTATTTTAAATGTTCAAATAAAAAATATCTTAACATTCTTCAGTAGATGTCAGAGTTGGATCAGCAGAGAGATAACATCAGTTATATGAACAGCAAAACTGTAAAGAATTCTTAATTAGTAATAGGCTGTCAGCTTATAACTTTAAAAGTAAAAAAGGAACTAAAAGATGTCTAGGAGGCAGCAACGTCAGGAAGCAGCTACTGCCACGAAGGATGCGGGAACAAAGGGAAACACTTGGGAACTTGGAGGCAAGACTCCATGTAGCTCAAACTCAGACGTCTCAGAGCTCTAGAGAGGAAGGCAGTATGGCTAGTGCTGGTGTGTCTGAGCTCAGAAGGGCCTTAAAGCTGAGATCCAGACCTCTGAAGAGGAAACAAAGGCTGGCTGCTGTCTGAAGGGGGTACAGCCTGATGAAGCTGCTTCTTCAAGCAGGTTGGATAAAACTGCAAACTCTATTCAAATGCTGCTAGGAAAAGCCTCTGTTGTTGTCAGGTTGTTGAAGCATTGCGGGTGAGGGTCACAGGAGCTAGAAGCAGCCAAGAGAATCTCTGAAGGTGGAGTGTTGGCACGTTTCCTTTTCCTCCTCAAGCTTTGAAGTATTTAGTGCCCCTAGTGGCAGGCTGTAACTGAGAGAAACTTGGCAGAGCAGAAATGCGGTGCACTGGGCCCCAGGCCCAACATCAGGAAGCAGAGCACGGAGAAAGTAAATTTGGAGCTAAGAGACAATGAATAAATAACTGGCATATTTGGTTATTGCCTTACATTTTCTAAATCTAAACTTACATGACCATGTCATCTAGTTCATCTAGTATACTTGTATCTGGCACTTTCATTATAATGCATGCGAATATATATATACACACATATATGTACATACATACATATGATGCACATATGTAATATATTATATAATGTATGTTTATATATTATATATAAAATATGTTTATATATTATAATAAAATTATATCTTATATATAATACATGTAGTATATGTAGAATATATATTTTATGTATTAGTTTTTTATTTCTTAGATTATAATTAACATTATTACATTATCATATATTACATTGATTTATAATTATGTTTAGAGGAAGTTGATTTTATTTCCAAATGGTAAAGGAGACATCACAAAATATTTGTTGTAAAAGGTGGGTATAGAGTCTGGTAGTATTGAGAGCCCCTGACTGGTTCAGGTGGTAAAATATACATTTAGACTTTTGACTGTTGGCTCCTTGACAGCTTGGACTGGCAAAGCTATCTGATCTCAGCTACAAAGCTTGGATACATAAAGGACCTCATGTGCTTTTAGAATTGACTGCATTGAAGGTACCATATCACAGTTGGTGTATATTGATCTTATTTTTATGGCATGGGGAATGCATTAATGGAAATGTGAATCCCAGCAGTCATTCTGCTTGTTCCCAGCTTTTTAGTGCTGCTTCTAAAGGCTATACAGGTCTTTGGGAGAAATGACATACCCTACTGCTATTGTTAAAACATTTCATTGGTGGAAATCTGAGTGCTTACTGCAGTCAGGGCCTGGGCTTTTTATGAAAATTATATTTAAAAACAATGGTTATAGTTGTTGAGCTTCTACAGCAGTAAAAGACTCTGTTAGAAATTATAAGCACAATGTAATTACCACAACAATTTAGACAGTAATTAACTGAAAGATTCAATAGATACTTCATTTGATATATTTAATTTCATTAAACTTCTAAGCTATGGAAGTTACACATTTTAATACTAACTTTATGTTTCAAATTCGTGGCACATATATATGCCATACTTTGAAATTCATTTTTATTAATAGAATTCTCTGATTACCAAATTTACCATTTTGGTTGTTTCTCCCAACTTGGCAATAAGTGAAGCCTTTATTAATATATAGCATTTCTTAAAATTGATAAAATATTAGGAGAAACTTAATCTGTGGTTCATTTCAGGTTGATAGTTTAGTACCTGTGTTAGCTGTTTGTCATAGAAAAGGAATTCAAACAGGAATGGAAAACTTACTCACTAAAGTATGACTTTGGGCATGTGACCCAGCTTCTCTGAGCATTAGTTCTTATACAAAATGGGAATAATAGTTTCATATTGATAATTTAGATGTATTAGTGAGAGAGATAATACAAAGTAATTACTCAGTGTAAGTTAATTTTACATATTATTTTTCCACAAATATGGAGAAATAGAAAAGTCATGGGCTTGTAAATCAGACAAGCATCTGTATAAATATCATCTTCTATGCTTGTTTCTAAAATTTACATTTCCATCTATAAGATGGTTGTCCTGAGTATTAAATGAATTGTGTGCAAAGTTTTAGTATAATATCTGGTGTGGAGAAGATAGAGCAATGACAACTTCTAATACTTTTTTACATTCTACCTGCTTTGTGGTCAGGCCCTGTGTTAGAGTTGCAGTCTCCGATTCTCACTGCACCCAAGCAAAGCAGACGTGAGGGAAAATGCCCCATATCACACCACTAGGAAGCCCTTAAATTGCATTAATTTTTATCTTCCTTCTTTGATGCTTTACCTATTCATGGCTGCATGCCACTTCCAGTCACACAGATTTTTACACTTTAGGACCCATCACAGTATATCATCTCCAGAAATGCACCATGGCCTTTTCTAACTCCAATCTCATAAAGTTGTACCAGTCCTATGGCCTACTTCCTGAGCTCACTATCTGATGAACTAAATTATGGCACAGCTATTTTTGGATGCTTTTGCTCCTCCTGAAAATGACACATTGGCCTCTGGAAGACTGGTTTCTTCTACTACAGATCCTATAAGTTAGACTCATACAGGAACTTCCAGGTAATGCAGGTCAGGAACAGAAGTCTTCAGGGGAATGCTGTGATTCTCAATTCACCCCACATCATCAGACCACCCCCAGTCTAAGCTGCCTTTACTCACCCTATATAACTGTGGAAACTTTAAAAACTTAATGCATAGCTTTATGTTTGTCAATACATCTTCAAAAATAGTTAAAATTGTACATGTTGAATTTCAATCAAACTGGATTGATTATTTGGGCCTGAAATCAGAATAGAAGAAAAGAAAAAAAAATACAGCAATACTAGCATATGTAATCTTCTAAATCTGAGATTTAAAGAAATGCACATTTACTTTCTTGTTGTTGCTTAATTTCCTTAAGAATGTCACATTCTCATTTGTAAAATAGATTTGATGAAATAGGTCTAAGGTACCTCTCAACTCTGAGTCTATAATTAATTGGGGTTGAATTTAACTAGAAAATTGCATTTAAAGTTGACATCAACAATGGCCCATGAAAATCAAGTTTAAGAAAATAATTTTCTGTAGCTTTTAATCAAAATTTGTCATTTAGTATAAGTCCATAGTCAGAACTTTTCTAACTGTTAATTAATCTCTAAATGGGTTTTTAAAACGGTGGTCTGTCCTTCTGTCTGCTTTAGGGACCTTGCATATAAACACACTAAACAACCATTTTTTAACTATATATTTTTTAAGTGCATATTTTATTTCATTTTAGTTTATTTTTAAATTTTTAATGAGAAGGGAACCAACTATATGAGAAAATATATTTGCCAGTGATACTTCGGACAATGGTTTGATCTCTAAAATATATAAAGAACTCACATGACTCCACTCTAGGAAGACAAACAACCCAATTTAAAAATGGGCAAAGGACTTGAGCAGATGCTCTCCAGGGAGGACTTGCAGAGGGCTGAGATACATATGAAAGGATATTCAGCATCACTAGCTATCAGAGAGATGCAAATTAAAACCACAATGAAATAGTGCTGGTCAAAATGGCCATCATAAACAAAACAGTAAACAAGAAGTGCTGGTGAGGTTGTGGAGAAAAGGAATTTTCTCAAAAAATGAAAAATGGAACTGCCTTTTGACCCAGCAATTCCACTGCTGAGATTATACCCTAAGGATTTGAAACATCAATTCAAAAGAACCTATGCACCCCAATGTTCATAGCAGCATTATTTATAATAGGCAAGTGCTGGAAGCAATGCAAGTGCCCATCAATAAATTAGTGGATCAGTAAATACTGTGGTACATTTACACAATGGAATACTTTTTTAGCTATAATTTAACAAAGCTGTGAAAATATCAGAGGCTAGATTTTCAAGACAGCTACTAAAAAAATTCCAGGAATAGAAATTTAAGATGCTTTCTTATTTCTGTTTTTACCTTCTTTTCCCTTTGAGGGTCACTCTACCTTCTCTTCAGTTGTTGAGGTAGAGTGACCCTCAAAATTTCAACTTCAATGGTTCAGGTGAAGACATTCTGTTTTATTATTATTGATCTTCCAATAACCAAAGAGAAAGTTACATGGTTGGTTTCATTTCACAGGTCTCTGGGCACCCAGGCTTTTCATTTCACCCAAGGACATTCACTCTCACCTTAGTAAAGATAAGTTATTAATTTCCCAGGATTATACATTGTCAGTGAAACTAGTGAACTCACTTTTGTGTCTGGTTATGAAATTACAAAATTGTCTGTCTTTCATCCCTAAATATTGTCCAAATCACTGTTAATTCCATTAGAATTCTCCTTTTAATAATTAAGTAGAAAATGAACTGGCATCACCCACATTGTTTCTAACAGGAACAGTAAGGTTATTTAGAAAAATAGCATAAAATTATAAATTGCAAAACAGAATAAATCATTTCTCTACCTCTAATTACTAGAAAAATTAAATGCAAAGGAACCTCCATTTTAGGATTGTTTTCAGGTTAAATAAACTTGAATTAGGCACAGGAAACTTGAAAAATGATAACTCAGTTATTTAACTGATCAAAAACATACACGTATATAAACAGATATACATTTGGAAAGAGAGAGTTTATGATATAGTGTACAGAGGAAATGTGATAGAGGTTAAGGCCAATTATGCTACTTTTAATTTCCTTTATTAAACTTTGCTTTGTTTATATTTGGCCAGTGGTAATTCTTCTGAGAAGTTCAAGTTGTTAAAGGATAAATATTGGGAGTTTTGTGGGGACTTTCCATTTAAAAAATAAACACCAAAAATTGTGATGGTAGGAGACCTTGAGAAACAATGTTAATGAGTGTTTTGGGGAGCCTTTTCTGACAGTTAGTTCTTTGTAGCAAGGACTATCATAATCATTTCTCTTAAAAGACAATCCATTTATCATGCTAATAAGAAAATTCACACCAGGGAAAAGAAACTATCCCATAAAATACATTTTTCATGTGCTGATTTTGATTTTAAGTTATCTGGGAAATACATCTTCAAAGCCCTTCTTGTACCATTTTTTTTCTGATTGCCTCAAAAACTTCCTGCTTCTTTTGACTATATATAATATATGCCATTATAATAATATTTATCTCTCAGTTTCAGAGTCTGCCTTAATTTTATGCCTTATTTTAAAATGATAAGCAGGTAATTCAAGTAATTTTAACTACCAGTTTATAAATTTTTTCTTACTGAATATCTGTTGGAAAACAAAAGGAAAGTATAGAAGTAAAATTGCCTTGTTAGTAAGAAAATTAAATGTTCTTTGATGGTCCTTCCCCTATTTTTCCCTGTTATAGACAACTGTACTTGAACAACAATAACAAATTATTTTAAAAAAAGAAAGGTAAATGCAAGAAGGAAAAAAAGATGTTATTTCATTCATTGATTTTTCTTTTTTAACAAATACACCTTTCATGGTGCTGGGGATATATATATATATGAAAGCCAATGACTATACACACACACACACACACACACACACACACACACCAAAATGAAACAAAACATAAACTCCAGTGTGGAGTTTATATTCTACAGGGGTAAGAATAATCACAATAAATAAGAAAAGTATACAGTATGTTAAAAGATGGAGAATGAAAAAAAATGGAGCAAAGCCAGGGTTGGGAAATGTGTGCAGAAGTTGCAAGTAAATGAGGGAGTGCACCTGTGGGCATGAGGAAAGAGCATTAAGATGAGAGAGACTGTCCTGATCCTTTGCTTCTCACCTCTGTTCAAGATGGGACATGAGTTACGTAAAAAGTGAGGTCAGTTACTGGAGTTGAGAGAGGTAGAGAAATAGAAAATTAGCTCCATGAGGTGAGAGAGACGAATCTTATAGGGCCTGTAGGGCCATTATAGGAACTGGCTTTCAAGCTGAGTGAATGGAAAACTGTTTCATCTACTTCATGATTTTGAAGAAAAAAATGGCAGTCTTCATAGTTGTTAAAAAGCTGCAAGATTGAAACTACAATAAGGAAGTGACAATGTAAAAATAGGAAGTTTTTTAGTAATACAGATAAATTATGGAAGCTTGGACCAGAGTGTTAGCAATGGGGGTGATAATGAGTAGACCTGAAATATTTGAAAGTAGAACAGACAACACTTGACAATTAATTAGGTGGAGCACTGAGACAGAAAGGCATGGAGAATGAATTCACCTCTCAACCCTCCTCCACCAGAGCTGTTATACTCTCTCTTTGAGTCTCTGTTTTGCTTCTTCATTCAGTAGAGTGATCAAGCAAAGAAAAAAAGAGAAAGAACTCATGAACAGAGACAACAGTGTGGTGATTGCAAGGGAAGGGGTCAGTGGAGGTGGCAGAGTAGGGAGATAAATGGTAATGGGAAAAAAATACAATAAAATTTAAAAAAGGAAAAGAAAGAATGAATTCAAGTTTCTTGGTTTCATAGATGGAAGGTTAATGAAACTGAATACACAATCCAAATCAATTGATTTTTTTTAAAAAAATGTTTTCATTTAAATTATTATATAAGTTGCTGAGGTATATTCCAAGAGGTTAACCACTAACTTAAGTTTAGATTATTTTATTATTATAAAAAGCACAATAATTTATCTATTTTCAAGTTTAAAGTTGACCTCATTTTAATCCTTTTCCCATGTATTTCAGATTTGGATTAAACAGGGTTCATAGCCCATTATTTTTTTTGCTGTTGATTTTCTGGTTGTGACTCTAATTCCTGAAATTAATGAGAACTAGTCTTTGGAAAGATGAATTAGAGTCATTTGGCAAAGGCCAGATCTATTTTGCCTCTTATCACAACTTTCTCTTTTATGATGAACATGGGCTAACAAGAGAAGACAAGGCTTTCGGGAGTATTGTTTATTTGTTTTTCTGTTTTTTAATAATACTAAGAAATAGCTTCATAGGAGAGCTTACTGAATTCCAGTTGAACTAAAGTATACATATTAATGTTTTTCCTTCAAGGCCTTTCTATGAGATAATAGCACTTTATAATATTTTTTCACATTTATCAATAACATGATCTCTTCAGAGTGCTATTGGCAAAATTTTACAGTCTTGATTTTGCTTTTCCCTTTTCCACTTTGGACTCACACCACAAATTTCTTGGTGGTAATTTAAATATGGTCCCTATAAAATAATAATAGAATGGGCAGATTCAAATATACTAAAATGGAATTTTGATTTCTTTGTTTGTTTTGGGTGCTTAGATAATTAAACTTAATTTCAAAAGCAATAGCTATTTTAGAGATTTTACTTGAAATAAAATACTGCTGTAAAGATATGATTTGATTTAAAGATATTATATCTGAAACATTATAATTTTATAGTTGGGAACATTCTAGTTTTGCTTTTGTAATTTCTAACATTCATATTTGCAGTTAATATGGAAGTTTTTGTTACATTACCTCAGACTTTTGGTACATTTTAGCAATCAGATATTATCCTTACATATAAAGATTTTATAGTTTCACATGGAAGACAAAGGCATAAATTCTTAATAATGTAAATAATTATAAATCTGTATGATACATGAAGACAGTCCAGAAGGTATCTAACCATGTAATATGAAAAACAGACTTTTTTTGAAGAAGATACAGTCCAAGAAACCTTCTACATAGTCCAGGAATGCCTCACAGTTCTCTCAGTTGTCATCAGAAACCCCATCATATTTTCCTAAATCTCACTAATGGTCTGAAATCTCTTCCCTGTTAAAGGTGATTTTAGTTTTGGGAAAAGGCAGAAGTCACAGGGCACCAAATATGGGCTGTAGTGGGGGTGAGTTACCTGGATGATTTCATGTTTTGTTGAAAAATTCTGCACAATATTTCATTGTTGATATATAAAAATGCCTTTGATTGTTGAATTTTGACTTTGTATCCTGCTCTTTTGCCAACTTCACTTATTAGGTTGAGTAGTTTTTTTGATGGAGTCTATAGAATTTTCTAGGTACACTATAATGTCATTTGCAAACAATGACGGCTTTGCTTCCTCCTTTCCAATTTGGTTGACTTTTATTTCTTTTTCTTGTCTAATTTCTGTGGCTAGGACTTCCAATACTATGCTGAAGAGAAGTGGTGAAAGTGGAGATCTTTGTCTTGTTCCTGATATTACTGGGAAAGCTTTTAGTTTTTGCCCATTCAGTATGATGTTCTCTGTAGGTTTCTCGTATATGGCATTTATTATGTTGAGCAATGCTCCCTCTATTCCCATTTTGCTGAGTGTTTTTATCATAAATGGGTGCTATAGCTTATCAAATGCTTTTTCTGCATCTATTGATATGATCACATGATTTTTGTCTTTCCTTCTGTTTATGTGATGTATTATGTTTAATGATTTGCAAATATCCCTGGGATGAATCCCACTTGGTGATGGTGTATAATCCTTTTAATGTGCTGCTGGTTGCAGTTTGCCAATATTTTGTTAAGGATTTTAGCATCTATGTTCATCAGGGATATTGGCCTGAAGTTTTCTTTCTTTGTTGTGTCTTTATCTGGTTTTGGAATTAGGATAATGCTGGCTTCATAAAAAGAATGTGGGAGTCTTCCATTCTTCAATTTTTTGGAATATCTGTGAAGGACGGGGGTTAGCTATTCCTTAAATGCTTTGTAGAATTCTCCTGTGAAACCATCTGGTCCAGGGCTTTTGCGTGTTGGAAATTTTTTGATTACTGCTTCAATTTCATCAGCTGTTATTGGTCTGTTCAGGCTTTCTGCTTCTTCTTCCTTGAGTTTTGGAAGGTTATACTTTTCTAGAAATTTGTCCATTTCACCTAGGTTTTTAAATTTCTTGGCATACAGTTCTTCGTAGTAATTTCTCACAATTCTTTCTATTTCTGTAATATCAGTTTTAGTCTCTCCTCTTTCATTTCTGATTGTGTTTATTTGGGTCTTCTCTCTTTTTTTCTTGTTGAGTCTGCTTAAAGGCTTGCCAATTTTGTTTATTTTTTCAAAGAAGCAGCCCCTGGATTCATTGATCCTTAGAATTGTGCTTTTAGTCTCTATGTCATTTAATTCTGCTTTGATCTTGGTTATTTCCTTCCTTCTACTTGCTTTGGGCTGTCTTTGTTGTAGTTGTTCTAGTTGTTGTAGATGTAGGGTTAGGTCGTTTATTTGAAATGTTTCTATTTTTTTTGGTAGGCCCATATCGCTATGAACTTCCCTCTGAGGACTGCGTTCGCTGTGTTCCATAAGTTTTGGACTATGGTGAGTTCATTTTCATTTGTTTCCAGAAACTTTTTGATTTCTTTCTTGATCTCATTCTTGATCCATTCATTGTTTAATAACATGCTGTTCTATCCCCATGAGTTTGAGTGTTTTTGAGTTTTTTCCTTGAGGTTGGTTTCTAGTTTCAGTCCCTTGTGGTTGGAGAAAATGCTTGATATGATTTCAGTTTTCTTGAATTTGTTGAAGCTTGTTTTGTGCCCTCTCATGTGGTCTATGTTTGAAAATGTTCCATGTACATTTGAAAAGAATGTGTATTTTGCTTCTTTGGGATGAAAGGCTCTATATATATCAATTAAGTACATTTGATTTAGGACATTGCTCAATGCTGCAATATTTTTGTTGATATTTTATTTGGAATATTTTGATATTGATATTTTATTTTATTTGGAAGATCTATCCATTTTTTACAGTGGACTGTTGAAATCCCCTAATATAATTGTGTTGCTTTTAATATCTTTCTTGAAGTCCTGCAAGATTTTCTTTATGCATTTGGGTGCTCCTGTGTTGGGTGCATATATATTTACAATGTTTATGTGTTCTTGATGAATTATTTCCTTTGAGAAGTTTCCATTGAGAAGTCAACTGCAAGCCTTGTCAGGGCTCCATGTCTGTTATTTACTGTTTCTCCTTTGCTACTTTCAGGATTCTATATTTCTCTTGGAATTTTGCCATTTTAATTATGATGTGTCTTGAAGTGGGCCTCTTGGATTCCTCTTGATTGGGACCCTCTGTGCTTCCTGAATGTGTGTGACTTTTTCTCTCATCAAAATAGGGAAATTTTCCATCATTACTTTTTCAAATAGGTTTTCTAGCCCTTGCTCTTCTTTCTGATATCCCTATTATATAAATATTATATAAGTATTATGTTGTCCTGCAGCTCCCTTAACACCTCTTCATTCTTTTTGGAGTCTTTTTCTTTTTCTTGCTCTTTCTGGGTGTTTTTTATACCTTGTCCTCCAGCTCTGATTTGATTTTCTGCTTCATCCAGTGTGCTTTTTATTCCTTCTACTGTGTTTTTCCAATCAGAAATTGTATTCTTCATTTACTTAAGGCTTTTGTTGATAGTTTCTATCTCCTTTTTCATTTTGATATAGTTTGCAGTAAGTTCCTCATAGTTTTCCTATAGTTTTTAGTAATTCTCTGTGAGCTCATTGAACTTCCTTATAATGAAAGTTAATATTCAGAAATCAAAGGAATCTTTGTGCACCAACAATGAAATATCAGAAACAGAAATTATGAAAAAATTCCATTTGATATAGCATCAAGAAAAATAAAGTACCTGGGAATAAACCTCACCAAGGAGGTAAAGGACCTGTAATCAGACAACTATACAATACTGAAAAAATAAATTAAGGAAGACACAAGCAAATGGAAACATATATCATGTTCATGGATTGAAAGAATTAACATCATCAAAATGTGCATACTACCCAAAGCAATTTATAGATCCAAAGCAATCCCTATTAAAATACCAATGATATATCTCACAGATATAGAAGAAACATTTCAAAATTTATATGGAACCCTAAATTACTCCCAAATAGCTGCAGTAATTTTGACAAAGAAGAAAAAAGTAGGAGGAGTCATAATACCTGATACCAAACTATACTAAAAGGCCACAGTTGAAAACAGTCTGATACTGGCATAAGAACTGACACATAGATCAATGGAACAGAATAGACAGTCTGGAAATGAACCCAAGTCTCTATGGGCAATTAATATTCAACAAAGGAAGCAGAAGCATAAAATGGAATAAAAATAGCCTTTTCAACAAATGGTGTTGGGATACCTGGAGAGCTACATGCAAAAAAAATGACATGACCATCAACTTACACCATACACAAAATTGAACTTGAGATGGACGAAAGACTTAAATATAGGCTGCAACACCATAAAAGTCCTAGAAGAGAACATAGGCAGGAAAATTTCAGATATGCCAAGCAGCAATATTTTCACCAATATGTTCCCTAGAGCAAGGGACATTAAGCAAAGAATAAACAAGTGGGACTTCATAAAAATAAAAAGTTTCTGCACAGCTAAAGGAAACATTAGCAAAATGAAAAGAGAACCAAACATATGGGAAAATATATTTGCAATGATACTTCAGACAAGCGTCTTGTCTTTAAAATATAGAAAGGACTCACATGACTCCACCCCAGGAAGATGAAAATATCCAAATAAAAAATGGGCAAAGGACCTGAAGAGACACTTCTCCAAGGAAGACACATAGAGGCCCAAGAGACATAGTTAGCATCACTAGCCATCAGAGAGATGCAAATTAAAACCACAATGACATACCACTTCACACTGGTCAGAATGGCCATCATAAACAAATCAATAAACAAGAGTGGTGACGAGGTTTTGGAGAAAAGGGAACCCTAGTACTCTGTTAGTGGGAATCTGGACCGTTGCAGCTACTGTTGAAAACAGGATGGAATTTCTTCAGAAAACTAAAAATGGAACTGCCTTTAGGCCCAGCAATTCCGTTGCTGAGACTATAGCCTAGAATCCTGAAATACCAATTCAAAAGGACCTATGGACCCCAATGTTCATAGCAGCACAATTTACAATAGCCAAGTGTGTAAACAATGTAAATGCCCATCAGTAAACAAGTGGGTCAAAAAACAGTGGTATATTTACATGATGGAATACTATGCAGAAGAAAGAAAGAAGGAGCTCCTACCATTTACAACAACATGGGTAGAACTAGAGAGCATTAAGCTAAGTGAAATAAGTCAGTCTGTGAAAGACAAATACCATATGATCTCGCCTATACGTGGAAGCTAATCAACAAAACAAGCATGAAAGCAAAATATAAACAGAGACATTGAAATTAAGAACAAATCATAGTAACCAGAGGGTAGCTGAGAGTGGATAATGGGGGAAGGGTTATCAAGGAACATGTATAAAGGACACTTGGACAAAGCCAAAGGGATGTGGGATTGAGGGTGGGAGCTGGGGTGGCTGGGTTGTGGGGGAGTGGTGGGGAGAAAATGGATACAACTTTTCTTGAACAACAAATAAAATAAAATAAAGTAAGAAAATATGCTAAGTTAAACCTACCAAGAAATATAAAAGCTAAATTTATAGATTTAAAAAAAAATCTCTGCAGGAGATGAAATACATGGCAGATGTTTCCTCAAGATGAAGCTGCGAATCACCAGTTGCCCAGAGCTGCGGCCTTCTTATTCATCCCAGTTGTTTCCATGGAGGAATATTCCAGCTTAATGCAAAATTTGATGCAGATTTGTTGCTCTACTCACTCAGTCATCTTGAATGAAATAGCCATACAGCACACATGATTGCTCAACAGTGTGTGCCATCCCCACTGACTAGTACAGTAGTCATCATTGTTCACTCATGTACATTCCAATCCACTCTCCTTGGCTGCCAGGTTACACTGATGTCATGCAAATTGTTCTTATATTACCAAGGGCTGGACTTTTTTCAGGCAGACCTCATATGGGTAACTTATAGGCTAACTATGTGAGAATGTTAAAATAATAAAAATTACAACATATGCATTCATTTCAAATTAATAGGTCATAATGAAAAAGAAATGAAAGTTGCATTCAGTGAATGTGGCAGAAAATAATGGTGGGAATATTTCAGCAAATCTGGGATTCTTGGTATACGCAATTATAGAACTGAAGAATGTTGGGTTGAGATGATCAAAGCATCACAGCCTGAATGAAGGTAAAGTAGAATGCAAGATGTTTTACAGATTCTTTGGTATTCCTTTAGAGATTCTTATAGTCCCCCCTCATTGGTTGATGACTAAGTTGTGTAATCATAGTTTTATTGTTTTTCCTCATGCATACTTAAAGAGCTCCAAAGAATCTGTGAACTTCTAAAAGTACCAAAAATTGAGCCAAACAATTCTGTTTTTGATGGGTGTAAAGGTTATGCTTTTGCTGAATGATGAGTAGAAGCAACAACTGGATTTTAGCTGCGTAGATTGAGAAGACTTTTTTATCCTGTACATTAATTCAGCGGGGGAGGGGAGGTGTCTGTTTTTCACATGACATCATTTTCCCTCCTGCTATTTCAGTCTTCTCTTTAACATGTTTTTTAATGGTCCTGGAAATTGAGAAGGTTTCAGGCAGATTAAATTCATTAGATATTCATAATCCCCCCAAAATGAGTAATTTCCTTGTAGCTGCAGGACATGTAAGTCCTCTGTGACCTTGGTTGCCTGGTGACCACCTTAGGTGGTCTCTTCATGCTTTCTGTTTTTCTAGATTTCTGCTTAGGCAAGTTTTATAAAGTTTTTAATTTAATGGTAGTGTATGATATATCTAGTAAATAAACTTTATGAATGTAAGGAAACTAGATCAATACCTGTAGAATATGACAAAGTTCTGGAACCTGGTTGATTTCCCATTCTGCCATATCTGTTAGTTCCAGAGGATGGAAAAGAGATATGCAGACAAAACATCAACATTTATTCTTTTAGGTCTTTATCAATCATAATACTTTTAAAAATACCTTAGTCTCACCCTGGCTGGAGTGGCTCAGTTGGTTGAAGCATCATCCTGTAAACTGAAAGGTAACAGTTTCAATTCCTGGTCAGGGCACATGACTCGGTTGTGGGTTCAGTACCTGGTTGGGGCACATATGAGAGGTTTCTCTCTCACATTAATGTTGTGTTCCCTCTCCCTCCCTTCTGCCCCCCTAAAATCAATAAGCATGTCCTCAGGTGAGGAAATAAATAAATAAGAGCTTAGTATTTCCAAACATTGTATGTATTTGGAATGTAGATGGTTGAATTTAGGAAGGAGATCTGATAGAGATTTGAGAGATGATATTTAAATTAGCTGGTCTTGAAAAAGAAGAAAATGAGTGGCTATTAGAATAACCAGCAGTAGGAAGGTGGAAAGTGTTATTAAAAGGAATTGAAGGAGGTCCCAGCAGACTTATCTAAAAGACTTGTCTAAGATAATGGTAGCGCAAAACCTAGAAATCATGCTTTACTCCTCTCTCTCATACCTCACCTTATTTTTTTCAGTAAAGTCTGTGGACACTTCTTTAGAATGTATCCAGAATGTCAACTTCTCACTATCACCACTGAAAGAACTCCAGCCCAAAATACCATCATCTTCTGGGGATTATTGCAGAAGCTTTCTAACTGGTCTTTTTGCCTCCACCCTGTCCTTCCATAATCTATTCTCTGTCCAAAAACCAACTGGAGTCTGTTAAAATCAAAGTTATATGGTGTCACATCTATGCTCAAAACACTCCAAAGGTTTCCCAAGTTATTAAGAGTAGGAACAAAATTCCTTATGATCAGCTCTCTCACCATATACCCACTGTTCCACTAAATTCTTCTAGCATTCTCCCTCATACTCACTTTGCTCCAGCTATAATGAGCTAGCCATTTCTCACACATACCACCCAAGTCACCACTTATTGATCCTATTTCAAGACTATTTTTATCCAAGATACATGTGTGTTTCCTCTGTCACTTCCATTAGGTCCCTGTTCAAATATCACCTTCATAATGAGGTTTTCCTTAGTCTATACTATAGCAACACCTCCCCTCTTATCACTACCTGCACATTATATATTGGTATATTACAGCTTGAAATATTATGTATGCGTATCTAGATCATATATATAGATATAAATCTAGATCTAGATCATCTGTTTTTCCATAGAACAGACCCTCTGTTTTTTTTACTGTTCTTCCCCCAGCACTGAAAACAGTGCCTCACATGTAATACTTTTAATAATTTATATTAAGAAAATAGATCAATGAATCACTTTTATCTTTAATGTGATTTGCTTTGGGAAAGAAAATATGTTAATCCTTTATTTCTATGGCTCCCTGGATGTTCACACTGAATTGTATTTCATTCTGCAGAAAAAACACAAATTATAAATAGCTATTTATAAAAAATATCATTTTGAAATATACTAAGTGCTGCAGAAGGAAGACTTTAACAGAAAAGAGAACATGACAAGACAAGAGACAGTGGTAGAGTCCATCTGTGTCTCTAGGAAAGACATGCAAAGATGAGCTATTTGAGGGCTTTGCAGGTGATTGCCAGTAAAGGCAAAGGAGCAGGGGGAGAGCAGGGACAGGTCTGACCACCACCAAGATCCAGTGGTATCTAAAGAACTACTGAGTCAGTCACGTTTCCTTCCTAAATATTTTTGTAGCCTTTTCTACCCTCTCCATTCTCATGGTTACTTCCCATTGTCCACACAATCTCTTTGTATCTAAGCATGAGTTTCCCAGACTTCAATTTTGCCTCTTATTTTTTGTTACCATGGGTAAAGAACTCTTTCTAAGAGGTGAATGTAATCATGTCATGTCCTTGCTTACAAACTCTTTGATAGCTTCCCCATTGATTTGAGAATAAAGTTGAAGTTCTAAATACATTTCATAGGAGCTTCTCACTTCACAGCACACTATTTTTCCAGCTGTAACACCCTTAGGCTGGGCCACATTTTCTCAGACTGCTGGGCCTTTAGGAACATGAATTTGTTTACAGCTTGAATCTTATCGTCCTGTAAGATTGGATCACTTCTGTTCATCTCCCACATCTCATCCTGGATGAAAAGCCTTCCTTGGTATTTGCTTATTTGAGCCAGATACCTTTATGAGTCCAATAGCATGTGCATTGTAGTAGATTGCAATATACAATATACAGATGGTATATTGTAGAATTGTATACCTGAAAATGATATGACTTATTAACCAATGTCACTCTCAATAAATTTAATTTAATAAAAAGAACAACCAGGGAAAAATTCTAAGGCATAGGCATGATCAACAAGTTTTCAGTTCCAAGAGGTAACTTTCTCTCTTTCCTGCCTGCCCTCAATATCCATCCACCCCTGTCATAGTCATGACTTAAGCATGGTCTCAATGTCTCTAGTGTGTCATGGAACAGCTTTACTGGTAAGATGCAGCTGATTGACATGGGTCTGTGCCCTGCTGACCAAGACTCATGCCCATAGAGGCTGGGTGCTCAGCCTGCCTCTGGGCCACATAGCATTGCAGTGGGTAGAGATGACCGAGGAGCTGATATAGCCCTGAATTCACTATCCACTGTTGCCTCCTGCATACAAGTTTTCCATCTGTAGGGGAGCTGAATATACCTGGTAGAATTCACACTTAGTATTTTTCTGAAGATCTAAGAACCAGTGATTCCTTTCACTGTCAAGACCAAATTCAAGTCTGGGAGATGCCATCTGGGTAAGGTTGCCAGGAAATCATTTGCGACATACTTACACTAAAAAGTATTCAATGTTTATTTGCAATCCAAATTTTACTTAGTATCTTATATTTTATCTGGCCATCCTACTTGGGTGGGCACAACATGCAATGTGAGCGCACTTTGGCTTCTCTAGCCTGGAGAAGCCAATAGAAGCCCAGAAGATGAATAAATGAATGAAAATATCTACCCTCAAAAGGAAGATAACCTATACTTATGGAAGTTAGGTATGGTCACATTTGAATATTTAAGAATATAAAAAATAGGCACATTAAAATTTTTCTAGCAAGTCATGACTCAGGGGTAACCATGATGGTGATTTTGATATGTGTTTATATAGTTAGAATCATACTGTACAAACACTTTTTCTCTTAACATATTATTATGATAATTTTCTCACTCAGTTTTTAAAAACATGATTTCTATGGTTGTATACTATTCTAGCATATGGCCTATAAAAATGATTTTTTTAATATTTATTTATTTTTAGAGAGGGAAAGGAGGGAGAAAAAAAGGGAGAGAAACATCAATGTGTAGTTGCCTCTCACACGCCCCCTACTGGGGACCTGGCCTGCAACCCAGGCATGTGCCCTGACTGAGAATGGAACCAGCAACCCTTTCTTTCTCCGGCCAGTGCTCAATCCACTGAGTCACACCATCAAAGGCAAAAGGAATTTAATTTTTGTGTTATTATACCACTTTAGTGATTTTTAGTTCTATAAAGTAGTTACTATAATAAACATAAATATGTATGCACATTTTCCTGGACTTGATCATTTCCTTATCATGAATTCCTTTACATGGAATTATTGAGCTAAAGTTATGAAGAAAATCTGACATTCTTAATGTCAAATTGCTTCCTAAAAATAACAATTGACTATGTATCAATAAAGTAGAAACTTATCAAACTCCCTACATACTTACCAAATATTTAAATCCTTTGCCAAGGTCTTAAAAAATATAATAAAATAAAAATAGACATTGTATTGATGTTTAATTTGAGTTTTGAATTGGTACATATCTGAATTTGTATTTATGTCCTTTGTATGTTTTTCTTTTCTGATGTGTATCTTATTGAACTTAAAAATTTTTATCTAACAATGATAGCAACATTTTTCACATTTGTTTCTAATCTATTGATATTTTCTCTCTCTAACCTTTCCCTTTGGTTTACACTTAAAATGTATAATGTAGTCACACATATATTTACCAGTACACCTTATCTTACATTAATTTATTTTAACCTTTATCTTTTAAAGAATTTAGAATGCATTTTTGCAAAAGGTTGAAGTAAGTTCTAACCTTAACTTTTGTTTTCACTGGTGGCCTTTTAAAGAATAATTCTAACCAAAATGTTTTATATTATTGACTGGTAGTCAGGGTTGGGATTTTTAGAATGTTTGAATAATTATACCATTAATTCCAATCAGCATGTTCTGAAAGAAAATGATATGATCACATGCTGAGTGTCTAGATTAGAATATTGTTTATTTTATTAGATTTTATAATAAATTATTATAAATAATTTAAATATTACCCATTTAAAAATAATCCATATTTATTGCCAAAATTTTAGATAATTTAAAAAGCAAACTTACTTTATACATTAAAAAGCACAATGTAGAAAAATTTGAACACAAACTTAATATGGAAATACTTCAGAATTTCATAAGATAAATACTTTTCTATATTTCCTTAATCTTTCCTTTTATATTAATATTTGTATAGTTCAAGCTCAACTGTTCATATGGATTTTTAAATATGATTAATGCAGATATAATCAGACCTTTTATATAAACTATTACACAACCAGACAGATCTTAATCTTGACAGTGAATGCTTTTTCCTGTTTAGCATGAAAGACCTAGTCAATTAATATAAGGTTTAAGGAACCCATGAATCCCTGATTTTTAATACATTGCAAAAATTTCTTGTAATAAAGATTGGTGATAATGTTTCTATGCAGCTTAAAAAGGCAAAATATGTTTCACTGGGTGAATTTAAGCTTCTTGGCAGAATGTCCCAATCATGCATACATGTTAGGCTTTGTTAACTGGTACTGGAATAAAACAAAATTTGTGATTATTTTAACCATTGTCAAAGGTGGTACCTTTGAGGAATCTTAAATTCCTCATGAACTATATGGTAAAGGATGTGGTGTAATGCATCCTGACAGGGGAAATGAATGTATGGGGAACAGAGGCAATCTCAGGAAACCCTGCAGGACCTAGTGTTGCTCATGAATTAAAAATTCACCTGATAATCCAAGCAAAATGCTGAGTTAGGAGTGACCCTATGAGGGGAAAACTGAGGTGTACTTTCATATCAGAGGTCGAAAATTCGTGGTGCCCATCTGCCTAGAAGGAGGCAGAAAACATATTTTCAGCATTTGAGTTTCAATGACTTCAGGTGGGGCATGGAATTTAGTTTGCCACGAATGTGATTATTTTGTATTGTCTTGCATCAGCCAATTAGCACAATTTTTACTACTAGTCCTTCTACTGTAAGACTTTCCATTTTGCAACCTCAATTTACAACTTTTATTTCCCTATTGCCTAAATTCTTTGTTTCTATTTTTCTATCATTGGAGGTTTCAGTAATTTTTTTTCAAGAAGTGAAAATGAGTGATATATTGCCCAGTGATTACTTATCCAAAAATATCTTTCAGAATTCCTCACACATTCAAGCAACTCAACTGTATAATATTAGCCATACAAGCTTTGCCTCAGAGCTCTGTACAGTGTTGCTCCATTGCTCTACATTAGTTGATGGACAGTGCTTCTGAGATTGGGGGAGGGGGGATTATCCATTTTATTTAGAACTTGTAGAGCCCCATATACAAATAACTTCTATTGCTATTAGTTAAGACATATTTCATTAGGCTTTTAATTATTGCTTCTGTTCTTGATGAGTCCTTAGTAATCTTGTAATTCTGAGAGTGATATCTTGCTCTTCACCTTTTTATTTTTTAATAAGCTTCTACTTTATTATTTACAAATCAATTTTTCTTTTTCTAATAACTTCTAGAAATGGTTCTGTAGGTTGTTTTCTACGTCTGTAATTCGGCTTACCCCCACCCCATCTATCACTGCATCTTTTCCTGATGCCTTTATTCTCCTCTTTTGTCTGCCTTATGGTTTTCTGGTCTTTTTTCACTGAGACTATATTTGTTTTCATACTTATGACAGGGATGTATCATAGCTGTATCTTCTCTCAGTTTTCATAGTTTTCCTCCTTGTTTTTGTAGTAGTTTAAATGGAGGCCATGATATATTTATTTTCCACTTACTTTCTGTGTGTTGTGGGGTGGGGGTTCTAGCCATGTTCACATACTAAGTCTGTTTACAAGCATGTAATTCCCATAAACCCTACAGCACATTTTTACTATTGTTATTTTTGAGGACTAAAAGTGGACTTCTCCTATTCTTGTTGTTCAGATATCTCACATTCAAGTTTCACTTCAATGATGAAAAATGGAAACTACTGCCACTATATTATTTACCCAGTAGGTATATTCTAAGCAGGGATGAAAAATAGAGAAAGATAGGAAGTATCTATGTCTAGTTATCTGCTATTGGTGTACAAAGATAAAATGCAGAATAGGGGAAAATAAATTGATCCCTTTCTATTACAAGTGAGAAAATTGCTCATACCAATCTACACAAGAAAGACAGTGATGGATCTCAGTTTATTGTTTCTTTTGAGATTGAGAGTTTTCTGTTTTTTGAGTCTTGATCTTAGAATTGTAAAAAAAGAGAATCAAGAAGACAGAAAAGTGGAATAAAGAGTTTATTTGACAAACAGAGGGAGACCAGTAGAAAAATAAAAAAGAGGGCTAATATATCAGATCATTTAGGTAATTTAAAACTGAATATCCCCTGGAAATAGCTAGAGTGTAAAATCAGCAACCAAAAATTATCCTGAAACACATTTTATTATGACTTATGTGGATAATGGAACAATTGCTTTGATAATTTTCTCTTTCCTTATTTATAGACAATATATCTAAACTTCCCATTTTGACCAGGTTCTCACTCTCTCCTTGTTTTGCTGTTCTTTTGCCACCACCTACTATCTACATGCAAGAGCTTCTGAATGCAGGAAATAACTCTTAGCTTTTGATTTATTTTTCTTCTATGGTGTTTACCTATAATTTAGAAAGGATCTAGGTTTTGTTGTTGGTGTAAAGTCTTTTATTTTGACATTAAAGTTGTAATTTATTTGATCATATATGCTTTTATTCACAGATTGCTTAGAGAAGTTTTTGCTGATCTGTTTTTTGTTTGTTTGTTACTGTATTTTTGTTTTTCTGGCCAACAAGTGTGCCATCCTTAGAAGATCAGTTACCAACTGTAGTTAGTATTTGTATGTAGTTTCAATTTTATGGCATTGTTTACAAGAACAGCATATAATAATAGGTCTTTATGTCATATACCATAAAGGAAAAATTAAGTGCTATTTACGAAACACATTTTATTTATTGCATTATTTATTTATTTTTTATTAAATATTTTTGGTGGTATTCATTACAGTTGTCCCAATTTTTCCCTCTTAGCTCTCCTCCACCCATCCCACTGCCTGGCCCCACATTCAATCCTCACACTGTCATCCATGTCCATGGGTTATTCATATTCCTTGCCTAGTCCCTTCTCCTTTTTTCCATGCTTATCCCCCTTCTCCTTCCTCTGTGGTCACTTTCAGTCTGTTCCTTGTTTTCATGCCTCTGGTTCTGTTTTACTCATTTGTTTGTTTTGTTGATTAGGTTCCTCTTATAAGTGAAAGCATTAGTCTTATATTGCCTACCTTATTTCACTTAGCATAGTACTCTCCAGTTCCATCCATGCTGTTCTTTCTTTCTGCTGTGTAGTATTCCATTGTGTAAATGTACCATAGTTTTTTGTTCCACTCATTTACTGATGGAGAATTAGGCTGTTTCCAGCACTTGCCTATTATTAATAATACTGTAATAAACATTGGGGCACATAGGTTCTTTTCAATTCTCAAAAGAAAATTCAGGATAATTAGGGTATAATTCCAACAGCCGAATTCACTGGGGAAAAGGCAGTTCCATTTGTAATTTTTTGAAGAAATTCCATACTGTTTCCCACAGTACTTGCACCAGTCTGCATTCCCACCAACAATGCACTAGGGTTCCCTTTTCTTCACATCCTCACTAGTACTTGTTGTTTGTGGTTTGTTAATGGTGGCCATTTTGGCCCATGTAAGGTGGTATATCACTGTAGTTTTAATTTACACTTCTCTGATGGCTAATGGTGTTGAACATCCTTTCATACGTCCTCCTTGGAGACATACAAAAGGAGAAGTGACTGTTTAGGTCCTTTGTCCATTTTGGATTGGATCATTTGTCTTCCTGGTATTGAGTCATATGAGTTCTTTATATATTTTGTAGATCAAACCCTTGTCTGAGGTATTATTGGTAAATATGTTTTCCTATTCAGTTGGATCCCTTTTCATTTTGATGATGGTTTCTTCAGCCGTGCAGAAGCTGTTTAGTTTGATGAAGTCCCATTTTGTTTATTTTTCCTTTATTTCCCTTTCCTTAGGAGATGTATCAGTGAAAATATTGCTGCATGAGATATCTGACATTTTAATGCCTGTGTTTTCCTTTAGGATTTTTGTGGTGTTACAACTTAATATATAAGTCTTTTATGCATCTTGAGTTTATTCACATATATGGTGTAAGTTGGTAGTCTAGTTTTATTTTTTTTTTCAAGTGCCTAGCCAGGTCTATCAATACCATTTATTGAAGAGGCTACTTTTACTCCATTTTATGATGCTGCCCCCTTTGTCAAATATTAATTGACCATAGAGGTTTGGGTTTATTTTTGGGCTCTCTATTCTGTTCCATTGATCTACATGTCTTATGTCAGAACCAGACTGTTTTGATTACAGTGGCCTTATAATATAGTTTGATATCAGGTATTGTAATCCCTCAGACTTTGTTCTTCTTTCTCAAGGTTGCTGAGGCTATTTGGGGTCTTTTTTTTGGTTCTATACACATTTTTGAAATATTTGTTCTATATCTGTGAAATATTACCATTGGCATTTTAACAAGGATGACATTAAATCTATAGATTACTTTGGATAGTTTGGACATTTTAATGATGTTGATTCGTCTAATCCATGAACACAGTATGTGCTTCCATTTATTTCTGCCTTCTTTAATTTGTTTCTTCAGTGTTCTTTAGTTTTGTGAGTACAGGTCTTTTACCTACTTGGTTAAATTTATTCTTAGGTACTTCATTTTTATTGTTGCTATAGTAAATGGGAAGTTTTTACTAGTTTCTGTTTCTAATATTTCATTGTTGGTGTACAAAAATGCCTTCAATTTCTGAATATTGACTTCATATCCCACTATTTTTCCAAATTTATTTATTAGGTCCAGTAGCTTTTTGTGGGAGTCTATTGGGTTTTCTGTGTACACTATCATGTCATCTGCAAATAATGAGTTTTACTTCCTCCTTTCCAACTTAGATGACTTTTGTGCTTTTTTTCTCTTCTGATTGCTATAGCTAGAACTTTCACTACTACGTTGAATAAAAGTGGTGAAAGCAGAAACCTCATCTTGTTCCTGATTATAGGGGGAAAGATTTTAGTTTTTTACCATTGAGTATGATGTTGGCTTTAGGTTTATCATATATGGCCTTTATTATTTTGAGGTATGCTCCCCCTTTGCCTAGTGTTTTTTTATCATAAATGGGTGCTAAATGGAACATGTTTTATTTTAATAGCTATTTATTAATTGTCTTATATTTCATAACAACCCACTGGTATAACTCAATTCTTTTGTCAAAATATTGCTTTTACTGTTAAATGGAATATTTCTTTTTTATAGAACAGCTCAAATGTGGCAACTGGCAGTTGAGAGAACAGGATCTCGACAGTTTTTCAGTGGGCAATAAAAGCATGTCCTTACTTCTTATTCATCACCATTGTTAATGTTTCTAAATTATTTGTTTAAAATAAAATAACCAAAGAGTAGTTTTCTGAGAAGAATAATTCTGGTTCTGATTTGCCAAAATCTGGCCAGATGGCAATGTAAAGTTACTTATCTTACACTGCAAATCAACATTTGTATTTATAGTATGAGAGGATTGAACCATCCAATTGCCAATAGCCCATTTAGTATGAAAATGTGCTGATTCTATGACTTGGAATAAATCCAGACTTCCAGTATATATGGCTTGTTTTGTGAAAACTTCTGTTGGAGACTTGAGGAAACATGCAATTTTAAGGTAGACCAAGGTATGCTCAGGAGACACAGTTTTAAGGAGTGAAGTGGGAGACAAGACTTTTTGCTGGAAAACAGTGGGATATATAGTGAGAAGGTTAAGTTAATGTCAGATTGTGGAAAACTTTGAATATATATAGAAAAAAAGTTAAATAGAGAAGCAGAGGTCTAGAGGTTCTTGAAGTAATATAGATACAAAGTGATAAGCTCTTGGACCAAGACAAGGCAAGTATTTTATAGATTCAAGAGAGATTTTTAATGGAAGTATAACTAGGATTCAGTAATTAGTGGAAGACACTGGGGCTTAGAAATCATAAGAATAAAGAGAGAATGTGTGAAGGGGAATACAGTCTCCTAGAAACTTTGGAAATATTATTTTAATGTGTCATTTGGAAATTGAGAAGCGTATTGGAGGGGATAAGCATTGTATTATTTATTTGGCATTATAAGCTTTTTTGGTGGAAGCTTTATATTTGATCATGAAAAACTTGGTGTCTTTACTGCTCACTGTGGCAATTCCAATGCTTAATTCTGATTGCCTGATTGGTTTCCAGTTGAAAATTAAGAACCTGATTGAGGTTAGATGTCAGAAAAAGCAATAGCTTTTTAATATGTTCTCAAATAATATGCTACAGTAACAATGATAAAGAACTTGAAATACATAGTAAGGCACTTATTAGGCATTGAGCTAAGCTTAATTTTTTATAACTAAAATTACATAAGAATTAGCCTTCTATTTAAAATTCTAAGCTTTCTCCCATGATAATTAGTATGGTTTTGTAATACACTAATAATCCCCTGCCTAAAATCAGAATATGTTTTAAGCCAAAAGTTACTATTAATACATTACTTAAATGTATTCTTGCATACCGCTATTACTAACTAGTTACATCTGGAATATAGTTAAACAGAGCCAAGAGCTACATTCCTTTACTCAAAATCTACACCAAGAAAATGACTTTCAATATATTGAACACAGCACTGCCTAAATAGTCCTTAATTAGATGTCCATTGATAATGATTAAAATGATCGATAGTTTATTCATGACTAAGTTACTTGATGATTTGTTAAATTCCCAATCAAATCAGAGGGATATATGAATATTATATATATTCTAAGCATGTGTTATTTTTCTCTGTCATGGATTTTTTAAAAGGCTGTTATTTTTCTTTTACTTCTGAAATAAATTTTCATATTTATAGAGAAGCTAATATAGGATAAATATTTTGAAAGGGTATTTAAACCATATTATTATATATTCAGAGACTCTTTGAGCTTCGCTACTGATTGGATCAAGTTATGATGAGAGGAGACAAAAAAATTGGTCTCCATTTGACTTCAGTTCCTAGCAATAGAACACAGTAGATCATATGTGAATGATTTGCCTTTGGCTACAAGTTAAACATTGTAAATTTCCACAGTATTAATAAGGATATTAGTGAGGAAAGAGATATTTCTGTGCTAAAAAATTCTAGAAGTTAAATCTTCTTTCTCCCTCACATGAAGTCCCTCCAAGTTTAATATATGATGCTGCATCTGGAGATTGAGGTAAAACTGATTAAATGCAATAATAACATTTTATGCAGAGGACATTGTTTAAACTTAAAAAAAGTACTGTTTTTCAAGTAGAGTTTTCTGCCTTTTCTCCCACCCATCCCCATTACCCCAGCCCTCCCCGCCTCCATCCCCATTTCCACCCCTCTTATTGTTGTCCATATGTCCTTTATAATTGTTCCTATAAACCCTTGATCCTTTCCCCCCTTTATCTCCTCCCCTCTCTCTTCTAATCACTGTCAGCCTGTTTTCAACTATTAACAGGAACCTAATAAACTTCTGAAATTGTTTTTCTTGGAAATATTTTAGTTTTTAAAAATGTGACGTTATACTATTACCACTCTGATGTATCTGATATAAATTAGCATTCAATTTTCTTTTTATGTTTTATGGTTGTTAAAAATGACACATATTTAAGTTGTGTTCTACATAAATGTCTTAATTTTAGGTCTATTTTTTATTTTAATTTTGTTTTTCCTGTAAATATAATTACTGATGCTCCTCAATTTATGATGAGATTGTCTCAATAAACCCATTGTAAGTAGAAAATATTGTAAATGGAAATGCATTTCATACAGCTAATGGAATTCATATCTTAGCTTAGCCCACCTTAAACCTTCTCAGAACACTTACATTAGCCTACAGTTGGACATAATCACCTCACTAACACTGGCCAGCATCAGGAGAGAGTACCATACTGCATATCACTGGCTCAGAAGAGATAGTTTCTACTGAATGTGGCTTCACACCATTATAAAGTCAAAAAATTATAATTCAAACCATTGTAAGTTTGGGACTGGTCTGTATATTTATATTAAGCTTTACACATACCTTTTTGTCTTTTTAAATTCACATAATACTAGTAAATTTTTCTTCTTTTAAAACTGTCTTGAAGTGAAGTGTTAAATGTCATACAAATACTACATAAAATGAATATTTTCTGACATTAAAATCAAGTCTTCATGTGTAATGTTCTTGAAATTAACCTGAAAAATAAATCTTCTTTGAGATGTTAAAGGAATATTTACATCCTTTTTAAGCCTATGAAGCACATCGTCTTCAGATCTCTGAAAGTATGAGTCATTATCTCTTTAGGCCACTATCAGCAGGGGCTCACTTCACACTCTGTGTCTCAAGAGCACACACAGTAATTTTTTCAACTATGTTGGTGTTCAGCTCAGTATACTATAAGTAGGAACTCATCTGAAGCCAATGACCTCTGTCTTTATATATCTAAAATTAAAGATACTTTATTTTCATGCCTTACTTCAGTTTCTACTCTGATCACTGATAGATGTAGTAATTTTTCTTGAACAGATCATTTTTTAGGTTTATACTTGGTAGTACCTGAGTCATTTTTTGAGATCCATTTCAAATATCAGTTCTTCTCTAGTGCCAACATTCATTCAAATAATATAATTCCTCAACATTCTTTGGTAGTCTGGGCACCTGGGTAAATTAAATATCCTTTGCTTAAATAGTTAACTCTAGAAAAGAATAATGACTTCTAGAAGGGGAATGGTTTCAGTTTGGATGTACATTATTTGTATAAGTTTCTACCACATCAACCAAGTGAAGACATTTATAAGTAGCTGAATATATTTCGATGTGTCATCTATACACAGATGACATTTGAATTCAGGGCTTTGAAGAAATCCATCTAATGCATACAGTGAGATAAGTAGAACATCAAGGTAGAACATCCTAAGTAGAACCTGCAGATTGCACTTCATTTACAAGGCTATTGTATATAATAAAGGGCAAAATTAAAGTATATGTATTAATAAAAATAAAGATAAAATCTGAATATACTGCTAGTGTATGCTCCTTTCTGAAAAACAGAGGTAAGGAGAAGCATAAGAATAAAATTAGAATTACTTATAATTAAGATCTAGATCACTGTTAATTTTATTTGCTTTAATTTTTTATTTGTATTTGAAAAAGATA
>PVIA01011056.1:0-47366 GCA_004024845.1 Tonatia bakeri
TTCCCTCCCATTACCACCCTCCCCCTAGTTTTTATCCATGTGTCTTTTAACTTTGTTCCTGTAAACCCCTCCCCTTTTCCCCTGAAATTCCCTCTTCTCTCTCTTCTGGTCACTTTCTGCCTGTCCTCTATTGCAGTGTCTTTGACTATATTTTGCTTGTTTCTTTGTTTTGTTGTTTAGGTTCCTGTTAAAGGTGAGATCATATGGTATTTATCTTTCACTGCCTGGCTTATTTCGCTTAGCATAATGCTTTCCAGTTGCATCCATGATGCAACTCAGTGGTTCTTAACCCTGGGCACACTGGCAATGTCTGGAGATATTTTGGGCTGTGACAACAGGGCATCTGCTTCTCTCGGTACCTAGTGGGTGGAGTCCAGGGATATGCATCCCAAAGAGTGCCCTCCCAGCAAAGAACTGACTGCCTCGAAATGTCAAAGAGTGCAGACCCCTAAGTGTATTTCTTGATGGGTTGGGCCGATCTATTTGTAAACCTTGAGCATTTTCTTGGCTTGCTCTTGGCTCTTTTTAGGCCCCTATGGAAGAGGGCTAGGGGGCTCCTTTCCTGTAAATCCACACTCGATGGCTTCCTTTGGGAATTTTCTACTTTCTCTCTGTGAGAAACAAAATTCTTTCCTGTGGAGAGTTTTTCGGAGCCATTTACCCAGTGCCTTTTTCTTCCTTACAAATTTTGGTGTGGCAAGTGGTGTGAAATGTTCCTTAGGAGGAAGTACAGGGTCGGACCCCAAAGCACGAGAGGGCATGAGCCATGAGTGCACCTGGACGGAGAGTTCCCGCTGCCTCCACCCTGCACCCTCCAAGCCAAGAAGAAAGAACTCCTGCTTCTGAGGAAATGAAGGGTGTGGCTTGAAGCAGGCCATTGTCCTATCTTTGCACTCTCTCACTTTATCTTAAAAACTTATGAGAATTTTTATTCTACTCTTTAATAGCCATGTTAATTTTTATAAAATTATTACTTATCTCATTTTGTCTTTTCAAGTCATTGAATAAAATTGAAACTCCACAAATATAAATGCATCTACCTTGTTGCTCTGCTTATATGGCCATGTAGTTTTCTCTGTTGTTCCTCTTCAGGGGGCTTGGCAGATAACTACCCTCTTCCTGTATTCAGGAGAGAATACCTTCTGGTTGGTATTCAATGTTGGAAATGTTGGACAGTGCTGTGGTCTCCAGCTGCACCTGAATCAAAAGGGATGGTCCATCATGACATCCAAACCCTTAGGAGGGGCTGCTGAATACACTGCGGGATCCATCATGAATGGCAAAGGGGCTCTGAATACCCTTCTAAAGGAGAAGGGTAAAGGGGAGACAGCTCTGGTCGTGGGACTTGAGTTATAATGAGAGTGTGACAGTGTTTCCACCAGACGCCAGGAGTATGTCTCGCTGGGTAAGGTACCAGACAAATTTCTGTAGAGAATTCCAGGGGGAGATGCCAGGAAGCTGCTCTTTGGAGGGAGGCGGGGGTCCCGAATCATCTGCCGGCCCCCAGAGAGATAGAACAAATTTGGTTGAATGTTAAGCAGTATTAGATTTGTTTAAATCTACTGAGTTGCTGACCAGGTGGCCTTGAATTTATAGTAGAACAAACAATGTGGCCTGTGCTAGATGTTACCAGGTAATAATGGGGGAGGGAGGAGCCCAGAAAGTGTACCTATGAGGAGTAGAGCATACTAGGAAAACATTATGAGGGTGAAATATCTCAGAGACAGAGAATTTGAGTGGGTCATGGGTTATGGAGAACTTTTAAGATTCCACCTGCAGGAGGTCTGCATGTTTAGGACCCAAATCCACTAGATCCAGTGCCTTCCTGGGTTGGTTTAAAGCAAGTCCTTAGGGAACTTGTTTTGCTGTTGTTGTTAGGCAGAGGAGAAGGGTCTGTGGAACATCTTATAATCTCCTAAGGTTATAAATACCCTAGTTTCTTCCTTCCTCTGTCCCAATGTCTCCCCAACCCTACCTGCAACCCCAGGTTCTCATTAACTGAACCCAGGTGGAATTCAGTAGGAAGGGAGCCTAAGAAGTGCAGTTTGCAGGTGTCAGCCTCCTGCAACATGGAACAGAACCTAGAGGCAAGGGTAGGGATGGAGGGGGGTGGACATGTAAGCGAACGGAGGACTGGTCCGTACACAGGTGTAGATGTTAGGATAGAGGGAGGGTGCTGGGCATGAGTTCTCAGGTCCAATGGATTTGGTAGTTAGTCTATGTGTAGACCCCTGAGAGACGGTATAGGGTTAACCTGTGCACTCTGAGTGCCCCCAGACCTTGAATGCCTGTAGCACATTGTGGGAATCGGTGGAATCTTGGACTCAGCTTGACTGGTGAGCACAGGTATGGTCTGGCCTGATGTTAAGGAGGACCAAGGAGGACTTGTGCACCGCACCCAGGACCCATGGACTAGCATCACAGGGATCCAGCAGGCTAAGAGAGGCACTCTGACGGGCTCTGGCCAACAGGCACTCAGTAGGATGGCCCTGAGAAATGCATGACTTCAGTGACTCCCCTGCGCCAGAGGACTGGAAGGCAAATTAAAATCGGAAAGTTCTAGGCAGGCGCTTGTGGAAAAGAGATGCAAGTTTGTGGAAAGCAGGAAGAGTTTCATCACTCTGTGCCTTTTTCTTCTTTTTCATCTTAAAGAAGCACTGCTCTAACAGAAATCAATGATACATAGTCTGTTTTTAATCTCATAATGGCGTTCCAGGGTTGGGAGTGAGATAGATAGGTTTTGAATTTTGACTCTGCCATGTGCTGCCTCTGTGACCTCAGTGAAGTTATCTTGCCCCCACAGACCCAGTCTCTTATCTATAAGACGGGGGTAATGTTAATGCCTCCTAAGACTTTTGAGCTGATGCATGCAGAATTGCATCATGATATTGCACCGTGCAGCAATGTTACACTTTACTGAGTGCTTGCTGTTTGCCAAGCAATAATTTTGTATTAATAGCAATACTTAGAACAATAACTATTATTGTGCAGATGTTATACCTTTATACACGTTAGCTCATGACTAGAGTAGGACTTTTATTATAGATTCACTCTAATCTTCTATTTTAAGGAGGCTGCTGGGTCCCCTGAGGAGGTAAAATAGGGGTCAAGTCCTCCCCAATGTCCAGGCCCAGCAAAGGAGGACACGTTTGTGAGTGTTAGCCTGTAGATGAGCCACAAAGACGCAAACTGGAAATCCTCACACAGCGGCAGCTGTGTTTAGGGAGAGAGGGTTCAAACGCATGATGTAGTCCCAGCTGCCACAAAAGCCCTCTAAGGCCCCCGGATTCCAGCTGCCTACACTGTGAAACTCCATGAGGAGGCTCAGTGTTATGATAGGATCCCACCCAGCAAGGTGTGCAGTCTGGTATACTGCAAAGAGCAGGGAAATTGAAGTCAGAAGATCTGGGTTCCCATCCTGGCTGCATGGGACTTTAGTCTTGATGGGTTCTGAGTGTCAGTTTTTTTAAGTATTTTTATTGATTATGCTATTCAGTTTTTGCAGTTTTTCCACTTTATCCCGCCTCTACCCTGTCCCCCAAACCCTCCAGCATTCTCCTCCCCCTTAGTTCATGTCCATGGGTTGTACATATAAGTTCTTTGAGTCCTCTGTTTCCTACACCATTTTTTATCTTTCCTTGTCTATTTTATGCCTACCAATTATGCTTCTTCTTCTCTGTACCTTTCCCTCCATTCCTCCCTTCCCCCTCCCCACTGAACTCCCTCTGTGTGATTTCCGTTTCTCTGATTCTGTTCCTGTTCTGGCTGTTTGCTTAGTTATTCTTTTTGTTGTTTTTCTTTTCTTTTAGGTTCATTTGTTGATAGTTATGAGTTTGTTGTCATTTTTATTGTTCATATTTTTGATCTTCTATTTTCTTAGATAAGTCCCTTTAATGTTTTGTATAGTAAGGGCTTGGTGATGATGAACTCCTTTAACTTGATCTTATCTGGGAAGCACTTTATGTGTCCTTCCATTCTAAATAAAAGCTTTGCAGGCTAGAGTAATCTTGGATGCAGGTCCTTACATTTCGTGGCTTCATATACTTCTTTCCAGCTCCTTCTTGCCTCTAAGGTTTCTTTTGAGAAATCAGCTGATAGCCTTATGGGAACTCCTTTGTAGGTAACTGTCTTCTTTTCTCTTGCTTCTCTTAGGATTTTCTCCTTGTCTTTAATCTTGGGTAACTTAATGATGATATGCCTTCATGTATTCCTCTTTGGGTCCAACTTCTTTGGGACTCTCTGGGCTTCCTAGACTTCCTGGAAGTCTATTTCCTTCACCAGATTGGGGGAGTTTCCCTTCATTATATGTTCAAATAAGTTTTCAATTTCTTGCTATTGCTATTCTCCTTCTGGTACCCCTATAATTTGGATATTGGAACGTTTCAGGTTATCCCAGAGAGCCCTCAGCCTGTCTTCATTTTTTTGGATTCTTGTTTCTTTGTTCTGATCCAGTTGGATGTTTATTTCTTCCTTTTGTTCCAAATCGTTGCTTTGAATCCTGGTTTCCTTCTTGTCACTGTTGGTTCCCTGAATATTTTGCTTTATTTCATTTTGGGTATCTTTAATTTTTCGACCAAACTCAATCAGTTCTGTGAGCATTTTGATTACCAGGGCTTTAAATTCTCCATCAGTTAGGTTGGCAATGTCCTCATCACTTAGTCCTGAGGTTTTGCTGTGTTCTTTCATTTGGGTCATATTTCTTTGTCTTGTTGCACCATTCTGGTTGTTTTGGTTGATTTTTTCTTTAATTCTTTGGTTGCGGATTTCCATGCAGTTTCATTTTCTGGTGCTTTTGGTTGTTTATTGGTTTTAGATTGGTTGTTTTCCTCCTTTTGGTTGTGAGAGGAAGTGAAGGGTTTCTGCCTACACCTCCATCTTGGCCAGAACTCTGAGCCTCAGTTTTTTTTAATTTGTAAAATAGTAATAATGTAATGTAATCCGTACTCAACTTACCCCGAGTTTTCGTGAAAGTGTTTTACAAGTGAGAAGCATTTACATGTGTAGATATCATCATTTTATGACATTGTTGCCCATATAAGGGCACAATTAGAAAGGGTTTTCATCTATAAAAATATAGAAAAATAAAAACTATATTACAAGGACGGTGAAGGAGATGTTTTATTATTCACAAACTTAGAGCAAGTCTGATTCAGCTAGAAAGCTTTTGCCCACAGAAAAATGAATACTGCATGATATCACTTATATGTAAAATCTAAAAAAGTTGAACTCACAGAAGCAGAGATTAGAGTGGTAGTTGCCAGGGGCAGGAGATATGGGGAAATGTTTGTGAAAGCTCACAAAACTTTTAATTACACCAGATGAGTAAGTTTTGGGATCTAAGGTGCCACATGGTGGTTAGAGTTAATGATATTGTACAGTACACCTGAAATGTGCCAAGAGTAGATCTTAATGTTGTCAACACACACACACAAATGGTAACCATGCGAGGTGATGGATGTATTGATTAGCTTGATTGAAGTATTCACTTCACAGTGTATACACATACCAAAACATCACCTTAAATATATACAATTTTTATCTGTCTGTTATAGCTCAAAACATCTGGAATATAATTTTTAAAAAATTTTAAAAAGCTTTGTGCAGAAGAACCGGGTCTTCCCAGTGCATTGGAGTGGTGGAGTCTGTGTAAGGTGCCCCGCACCCCACAGGGATGTGCCAGCCTGTTGTCCTCATGGGGTGACATCAGCCAAGAAGCAGCTTCAGAAATCAAGTAAGCTTTCCAATCACACGAACACAAACTCCACAATCTGCCCAGCACCACAACTTTCTCGGTGTAAAAAGACTCTTAAGACATTTCGGCTGTCATTTGGGAGAATGCTTCTCAGACCTTCTCCTGCACATCTGCACTAGAGACCAGCTTTTTGATGACACACGTAGGGTAGGCCTACTGTGGCCATGTAACAAATGCCTCTGTGCAAATCCAGATGGCTGGATCTGCTTTCCCAGAACATTTGGTTGGCTTACGTAAAGGGGGCTGGATAGTAATCACGATGAAACTTAAAAATCTCTTTGGGCCTGCAGGCTTCTTTCTTCCTGTAAGACTTATACAGAGGAAATGAATTCAGCCTTATGTTAAGTTTTAAATCAGTCTGTGTTGGGTGGTAGGTGAGTCATTTGCTCACAAGGTATCAGTGTAGAGTGGTTTTCCAGCAGAGCACCAATCAATTACTTCTCTGTAAAATTTCCCGTAGTTCTTACAAATGGACGGGCTCTTCTGTGCGAACACCTGTCTGTCTTCTAAAGACTCAGGATATAGGCTAGTCTTACATCCTTTGATCAATAGTATGTCCTTTGAGGTTCGTGGTTGTACAGAGTGGTGATTCATTGTACCAGGTGTCAAACCTGGAATAGAGATCATGAAGTGACTACGAAATCACATCAGCATTCACTTCAGTTCTTTTTCACTAAACTTCAGTTTGGAATGAACAAAAAGAGCTTATCTGAAATTATAAATGATGATGAATACATTTAAGGGGTAAAACCAGCCAGCTCTTTGGAAAAGAACAAAGGATAAATTGGTTAAGAATCCTGTTAAAATATCAATGAAGAGATTAAAAAATTATTTCCTTTGCTATTTTTTCAAGTTTGTTATCCTTTAATGCCTTTTCAGCTTTAGATGCTCCGGCTTAAAAGAGTAGTTTCTTCTGATTTTTTTATAGGTTTTTCTTTAGAGACCTAGGTTAGTCTGTCTCTAACTATAACCTGTTAAATTTGGCCTCCAAAATCTAATATTGGACTAGGAAACATGAAGCTTATAAGAATTGTGTAAACTTCACATGTGCAGATACTTCAAAGACTTTAAGAGTCTTTTCTCTGACAAAGGTCCACGTCAAGTCCCCAGGAGCAGCCAGGAGCAGTGGCCCGGGCCTGAGTGCGGTCGAGTCCCGCTGGTCCTCCCCTTGCTCCTGCATCCCCCAGTTGTTCTTTCTCTCTCTGTAGGCCCGTCCAAGCCATCGCTGCCTGCCCCAAGGGTTAGGCTTCAAACTTCATCATTGGAAACGTAGGATTCTCTCTTTCTTCTCTTTCCATCTGTCCAAGTAGCCACCAATCTCAATTCTTGCATCGTTTTTCTAAATAACAATTGTGTCTCAGTCACTTTTCTGAACAAAGAGGATTCAGTGTCCCGTGCTGCTTACAGAATGAAGATTGAACTTCTCAGCCTGGCATTATAGAACCTTTGTGTTTTCACTGTAGCTCATCTTCGGCCTTGTGTCTAATTCACTGTATTTATTTTATGCCCCTAGGAAAATTTAAGAGATTTTCTTATTACAGTTGGTGCTAAATCATGCCCATTTCTACCATTATTTTACTTTAATTAAAAAGTGATAGTAACACATGTTGATTTTTAGAAAGCATAGGAAATACAGATGAACAAGATGAAAAATATAAATATTTATAACAAACTCTCAGTGATAATTACTGTCCACATTTGGCTCTATTTTCTTTTGGATGTTTTTTCTTGCATATTTATACATATGTAAATTTATAAAAAAATGAATTTTACCATATTTAATACAATGTACTTATTTCCATAAACATAATTCTGTGTTTATACTTCCATATCTTGGCTATCAAATACATGGATGTTTAATGATCTGACCTCCTGTTTTGGTCACTCAGGTTGTTTTAAATTCCCCCCCTACAATTTAAAACAATTTCCCTACAGTCTTTCTTGTAGGAAACCTTTTTTTAAAATTCTTAGTTAATTCTTATAAGTAAAATTATTTCTTAAACATCTATCATGTGTTCTTATCACTCCTATTTTCTAAACCTTACTCATATTTATTTTTCTTCTTTGGATCCAGTTTAACAGCTTTCCATTCTTATTACAGTTTGAAGATTAAATTCAGAAACTAGCAATCTGAGAAAAGTTCTGATCAAATCTAAGATGAGATGGAGGTGACTTTCTGGTTCTTACAGTTCCTAGTGCTTGCCAGCGCCAATCAGAATTACTCGAGCTGTTAACGTAATAAAACTAGCTCTGGAAATGGTTCCTGTTCAGTTGGCCCTTCATCCTTGCATCTCTGACCTCTAATCAGCTCAGTCACTTCCTGCAGAGCTGTTGACCCAGTTTGTTGTCATTGTGATACAAATGGGTAGTTTAGGTTTGCAGGCTAGCTGCCAGAGGCTGTGTTTTCAAGGGCACTTGGTCTGTTATTCAGGTAATTCACCACTGAATGCTTGTGCATTTGATTCTGTCCCAATTAATTGAAAAAACATTTACTGAGTCCCTTTGGTGCAGATGGCTCTGAACTAGGCTCTGAGGCCCGGTGGCGAATAGGACAGTTTCTCCAGGAGCTCGAGGTCTAGAAGGGATGACCGGCATGTAAATGTCCCGATTCCTTCACAGTGACATGTGCAGCAATAGAAACACGTGCAAGATAGAGGAGATAGTAACTCCTTATGGAGGAGTCAGGGAAGACCTCCCAGAACAGGTGACAGTGAGATGCATTTTGTAGGATAAATAGGGGTTCCACAGGTGGGTGTGTAGTAGGAAGGGTAGGGAAGAGAGAGAGAAAGCGAGCAGTATTTTTAAACACGAAGGAGCCTAACACTATATGGTGTACTTAGGAAACTACATGCACCATGGCATTGCTGGAAATTTCGCTCTGGGGAGAGGGAAGTGTGTGTGATAAGGCTTCAGAGGAGGACAGTGGCCAGATCACAAATGGGTTAGAATCCATTGTTTCTGGATGCCATTGTGCCATTGTGCCATTGTCTGCTTGGACTTGACTCCGGAGACACTGGTGACGTGATGAGACTGCTGTGTCAGGAAGATATATCACAGAGCAACAGGGTGCCTGGATTTCCAGTGGAAGGTGCTGGAAACAGCAAAACTAGTCAAGAGACAATTATAATTACTTATGAAAGAAAGAAAGAGGGATGATGGTAGAAAAGGACAAATGCTAGACCAGGGCAGGGGCCTAAGGGACTTGAATGGCCCCACACTGAGACAGGACTTTGAAAAGGAGGGCAGAGTGTTGAGTGACTCAGGAGAGTTCAGTGGAGAAGCCAACACTGAGCGCCAGTCATGCTAAAAGAGGCACCAGCGGGACAAGACAGAGAAGGGGGCAGAGGCCGCGGCAGATGCAACAGGTTGGGCCTGGGAACACTGGAGACTGTCCCAGTGTGTAAAATCAATGGAATTTTTAAGGAGAACAAGCAAACAACATCAGCAGGGGCACCATAAATAGACCCCAAAGTAAAAGTTTCCTCTAACTGGAAAATCTGTAAAAATACCAGCAAAGAGACATCCTTGAGGAAAACAAATGAGAACTGATTTCATAGTAATCGTGAGCTGGAGGTGAAATCTCATTTAGAATGAAATATTCAAATTTTGTGGGCATCTCAAATAGACACTAAATACTTCCCCTGTTTTACTGGCTTCTTCACATCCCTGGCAAGGGAGGCCTTTAGTATACTCGTTCATATCTTTTACTGGAGTTAAAGAGGCGAAAATATGTCATTCACAGATGCTGGAAACCACCCCTCTAAGTGCTAACATTTGCCTATTTCCCTCTTCTTTTCCATAGGTGACATTTTACCTCTTTTGGTTTGGGTTGTTTTCTGGTTATGTAATGCTGTGTAAAAAAACCTGTTTTTAAACTTAGTGTCTTGCCCTGACTGGTGTGGCTCAGTTGGTTGGGCCATGACCCGCAAATTGAAGTGTAGGCAGTTTGATTCTCGGTCAAGGGCACATGCCTCCACTGTGGTTCTGTCCCCACGAGAGGCAGCATATCAATGTTTCTCCCTCACGCCAATGTTTCTGTCCCTCTCTTTCTCCCTCCCTTCTCTTCTCTCTAAAAATAAGTAAATAAAATCTTAAAAAAAAACCTTAGTGTCTTAAAATAACGACAATATTTTGCTTAAGAATCTGTAACTTAGGGCTTGGCTGGGACAACTTGTTTCCAATCCACTTGATGTTAGCTCTAGCGGCTTAAAGACACAAACACGGAATTATCTGAACACTTCCCACTCATGTCTCTGGTGGCTGGTGCTGAGGAAACTTGGACAGATGGGGTCTGGAACCCTGGTAGCTGCAAGGCCATCTCTCACAACTCCTGTGTGATCTCTCCAGTAAGGTGGCTCTCTTCAGGGTAGCCAGACTTCTTAGCCAGCCCATATTCACGGGAGGGGAATTAGACTTCACCTTCAGTGGAAAGAGTGTCAAATAACTTGTTTTAAAGCCACTGCAGTCTAAATGAGGGAATATTTGCAGGAGGGGAGAGGAGACCCAACATTGTGGTCATAGTTTGGCTGTGGATCCTTATCATTTTAGGAATTTTTGCTGGAGTCTTTTTGACTCCTACCATACCCTAATTGGGTTCCACACCTTTCCAAGCTCCAGTCTCCATAACTTCCAGTGGTCCCAAAGCAGCATGGTACAGTGGAAAGAGCAGGTGTTTGAGTCAGAAAGACCTGATTAGGAATCTCTTGGCCTCAGGTGTGCTACTGACTTGCTGTGACAGCCTTGTGACTCCGTCTTCCCAGAGTGAGTGGGGGTGTTTCCTTCAGACCACAAATAATGTGCTTTTTCCTTTAGTTAAAAGCAACCATAAGATTTATGTATGGAGCAATTCACAAGCTTTATCGAGCTTTTCTTACGTGAAACATGTTATATTGGGCTCTGTGGAGGTTACAAAGACTGGCTTTGGGGCAGTAGAGGCCGATTCAAATCAGTAAGGGGCCAGTCTGTGCAGACAGAAGCCAACAGCATTACTGTCCTTCGACCTAGGCAAGCGGGGCTCCCCGAGCCACCCACTGCTTCTGTCCCCACGATGCCTCATACAGTCTCAAGAGTTCCTGTGCTTTGAGATATCTTTCTCAAAATTGTGTAAGTGCCTCCCAGTGCCTAGTTCCAGCCAGGGCCTGTAGTGCCATCTGAGCAGTGTGCTCTGAGTCTAGACTGGGTTTGGCATAAGCCCTGGTCTCCTTTTGTCCCCTTTAGGTTGTTTCATGACTTTCTAAGCCCCCATTCCCGGTGCTTGGGGTTGACCAGATATCCAGGAGCTTCAGGGTTCACAACTATGGGGTTATTTTCAGGGCTCTGTGGTAGGTCCCTGGCTCTAGAAGGGCATCAGTGAACAGATATCTATAGCTTCTATCGGCTAGCATAGTATTTCTCTTGTAAAATGACATGAGATTGGACTACTAAAATAGTGTCAATATGCTGATTCTGAGGCCTGAGAATCTGAATTTCTAACAGGTTTCCAGGTGATGTTGATGCTTCTGGCCAGAGAACTACTGAACTAGTGTGAAACTGAACATTTTGTGAGCAAAACACATTGTATTTTTTTAACCCTTTGAGAACTTTTGTTTTTACATCCTGGATTATTGGTAAAATGCTTAGCTCAAGAGCAATGCAGGTCTAAATTTCCTATCCAAACACCAGATGTACCCAATGGTACTGGCTCGGGCATGATCCTGTGGAGTGACCCTCTGTAAAAGCTCTACCTGACTGACCTGCACCATCGGTGACTGACTGCGCAGACGGTGCAATGGGCTTCTCACCTGTGTGGTTCACACGAACGAGACACATATTAGGCCATGTCTACTTGGCCCAAGGACCAGAGAGTGGATCTGCAGCTCTGCGACCACTTAATTCTTACTGTGGCTGAATGCCATGGAGGTGAGTATGAGAGTCCTTCCTTTATGTATTTTCCTAAATTTTGGGGAAATTTGGGGGACTTCAAAAAATAAAATCTAATAAATGTTTGCTGGAGAAGGTAGCTCTTCAAAGGGAAATTATAATGGATATTTTAGATGGGGGGTATTGCTTTGGGAGTTTGGATTATAAAGAGGGGGCAAAGTTTCTGGCCAGGGTTTCTCTAGTAATAGAGACTGAAGTCACCCAAAGGTGGTCAACAGGTCGAATGACCCCTTAAGGAAGTTAGGCCTTTCCAAAAACATCTTTAGTCCCTGTGATTGGAAACAGTAGATCCTCAACTGTCCACACTTATTAAATTATAGGTGAATGCCAGGCCCACCCCAAGATGTGGGCTCTGCAGAATGTGTAGGGCTCACAATACAGTCCCCACACAGAAGCCCCGAATTGCCCAGAGGGCTCTGGTGGAGGTGCAGCTAGGTGCCACAGAAGCCAGAGAAGGGAGGTGTGTGTGAAAGTGGCATGTAGTAAGGATCCCCATGTATGATCTTAGTGGACCTTCGGTGTTTGGGTGGTCGATGACGCAGGCTGCAAAAGAATTCACGAAGAGAAGAAAGTGTAGAGAGTAAAGATTTTATTCACTCTCCAAGAAAGGAGAGGGGCATGGTGTGGAGAGATATGCCAGCCTTGAGAGGTGGGGGCTTTGAACTTTTATTGGACTATAGTTGGGTTAAAAAAGGGGGGGTTGCTGTCCTGTGACCCCTGGGCTGTTGGGGGTGTTGAACACAGGAGGTTTTGGGTGGTTTTGCATTAGCTCGGTTTGCTCCAATGTTATCTTTTGCCTGTTGCTGTAGGGGCAATAGTCACATTTTGCTCTTGCTTTCCAGAGATTTCCAGGCCCGAGGACATAAACTCAGAGAAGTAAAATGGCAGTCATGTTTAACAAGGTCATAGACCTACTCAGCAAATGGTGCCATGATAGCAAATGGTGCTGACTCTATCCTTTCACTCAGGAGAGGTTCTTACTCCTCTTTTAAAAGTGAAAAACTAAGAATCAGGGACTTGCCCAAGATCCTGCAGCTAATATTGCAGAGCCACGACTTAAATTATCTGTGCGCATATGACGTATGTGGAAAGGGATCTTTAGAACAGGAGATCTGTGTCATATTATCACTCAGCCATCTACCAACTGTGGTCTGGTTACTTGATCTCTCTGTTAACTCTTATAGAGAATAGGGCTGTTTACATAAACTAGGCTTGCTGTGAGGAGAGAGACAAGAACCAAAGTGCCTAGTGTGGTGTTGGACACATAAAAAATGGCAAAAAAAAAAAGGGTTGGCTTTCTTCCTTCTCTTCCCTTCTCTCCCAAGAGGCCTCAGGAGATAGTTCCACTCTGACTCACCAGGAGGCACAAAACTGAGGTTTTTGCTCAAGCAAGTCACTTACCCTTTTGAGCCTCAGTTTCCTCATTTATAAAATGGAGATCATAGTGCTACTTCCTTTACAGAGTGTCGTGGCACTTAAATGAGAAAATGTACATTGAGTGTTTAGCTTAGCTCACGACACGTGGTTAGTGTTGACTAACAGGTGAGTTTATGTTAACGATAGATAATAATAATAGAACTGGGAACATTCACGTGTCTAAGATTGTTGGAGTCAGAAGAATGGTGAGCACTGTGCCACTCTGATCTGTTCTCTGTCCGGGCACGCCCTTTGGAGCTGAGCTGGGGAAGGCTGAGAAGAAAGGGGAGGGCCTGGAGGCCCGAGAAGGAAACTGGGACTCTACAAGTCATTGTATTTTACTTCCTATGCATGCTATACATCTCCTGGCAAGGAGATGGCAGGATATTCTTTCAAATAAAACTGAATTTTGCACAGTCCTCAGAAGAAGGATTCTCCCCCCAATCTGTTGCTGAATTGAGGTTCCAAAGGGCTTCTTGCCAAAACGTAGGGAATGAAATGCTTGACTTTTCAGCCACAGTCTCTGATATAATATTTAGATATCCCAGGAATAACTGGCTTGGCAGAAGCCAGCTACATTTTATTTTGACAGTAAAGGAGTCTTCTATTTTCATTTTCCTCATTCCTGTTCCATTGTAATGATGAAAGAAGTTATTTGGAAGCCTGAAGTTTTTGTAACACATTTTACTCTTTATGGCCATGATGTGGGCTAAGATTTTCCCTGACGGTCACCACTAGAAATACTTTGTGGATGTGAGATCATGGGAAAGGCCAGTTTCCTGTATGTCCCAGCAGTATCTACAACACTTGAGAAGTTCTCAAATTAAAGCTATAAAACAACCCTTTTCAGATTCTCATTCTGTCTGCAAAAGAAAGCGAGCAGGGCACTGTGGAGTTTAAAGAAGACCAGGAGGCTTTAGGGCAGAGAGACCAGGACTCGGGCTCCAGCCCAGCCGTTTACTTGTCTCTGGCAAGTTATTGAATACCCATCATCCTCGATGTCCTCATCTAGAAAATGGCAGTGACAGGCCCACATTGCAAGATGATTTGGAGGATGAAGAAATGTAAGTCAGTCCCACAGAGCATCGCATGTACTAACTCAATACATTTCAATAAATGCTAGGTCCTTCCACTTGCCTCTTCCACTGTTTTTTAATTAGATGATCATGGGCAAGTCTCTTAGGGCCAACTTGGTGTGAGTTCACCCAGGGTCTGAAAAGTCTATAATTCGGTGGTTCTTAATGTTTCCGTTCACTCATAAGCTGCTCCAACACTGGACTGAATTGGTTTCAAGGTGAAAGATGGAATGACCATAAGTAGCTGAGTGGCCTCTGTGGCCTCCAGGGGAGGAGGACACTTGGGCTGGGCCTGAGGGAAGCAGAAGAGCACAGGTTAGGGACACCTCACGTGAGCCTCAGGGTGGCTAATTGTCTGAAACTTTCTGGGGACCAGAAGAGTCCAGAGAGGCTCAGTCCAAATCCTACTTGGAGTTCTGAAAGATCAGCCAATTCCATGACCCAGCGAGGCATTTCTGACATGTCCAGATTATTGTATTTTTGACCTGTTGGTGAAAAGGAGCAGAAGCTCCATAAAATCCAGCTGAAACCCAATAAAAAGCAGCTAAAGAGATTGTCATGTGAAAGCAGGAAGTCTAAGGGCTAGATCCATGCATGGCTGGGTGAGGGGCTCAGACAATCTCTACATCTCTCTGCTCTTGTTTTCTTTTTGGACGTTGGCTTTTTAGTTTCCTCTACCTGAGAGCCAGGGTGGACCCTGGCAGACCTTGGCTTATAGCCTTTGGCTTACAATCCAATAGGAATAGACCTCATCTCTCTCTGCATCTGTATATCAAGTCCCGTGCAAGGGCTCTGAGTGCTTCTTTTAGTTATGGCTCATTCCTTGGATGAGCACAAGGTAGCATGTAAATGATCTACCATAGTGCTCAAAATACAGAGGCCTGGGTGATATGGCCTTGTGATTTATAGTCCAATGATGTCTACATGGAGCAGAGGAATTGCTCTTTACCAGCAACAAAAGTGATGTGCCATACAAAACCAAACAAACAAATACAACCCAAAGAGATACCCATGACCAGAGGACCAGAAGCAGGGTTAAATCCCTGGGTTGGTCTCGACCTTCATTTATCCAAAGATGCACTAACCTTATAAAGACTACAAAATCCAATTTAACCCTGGGCCTCGCCTCCATGAACTTGACCTTTTTCTTTTCATAAATAGCTTCCTCTTTCCAATTTCATATTCATAGATCTGATACTTCATTATTTTTTATGGATGCTTTCCCAGTGTCAACTTCCTCACCTCTGTGGTGTTTTCAACCCACCTGTCTGAAAAAACAAATCCGGGTCAACCAAACCATCCCATTTCTCCACACTAACACGTGAACTGCAAACCCCAGGCCTGCACCAGTAAGAGCCACTATAAATTCCTGGCCTCAAACCTCCTGCAAGCCTAATTCTTAGGCAGCCTTTTGATGCATCCTCCACAGTGGCCATTCCAAATGTTCTCCACTTGCTGGTTATTTGCTGTTTCTCTTGGGGATGGAGTCTCCACCTATGTTTTTTCTGTGCCTTGGTTGTCTGATCTCTGCAGGCAACATCATCTGGATCCTTGCTCTCTGGTTTTGTGTTGGGTTTGGTGAAGGGAGGCACCAGTAGAAGAATCAGAGGGCAGAGGACAGAGAAGGAGGGTTCTCTATTCTTCTGCTCTCTCCCTGCCTCCCCACAGGTCTGGTGAGGGCTGGGTCACTCTGACTAATATCTCTGTTGGACAATTCCCCTTTCGTGGCTCCAGCTCTCAAGAGTTCGCTTCCTTCCTCTTGCCCATGGTAGCTTGTTCCTGAGTGTTTCACATTCTCTATTTGTTCCCATAACCCAGCTCGCATCTATTTGACTTACTCTTTCATTAATCCCCGTAGTTAAACTCTTTTGAGTGTTTTATCTATTTCCTGCTGGAAAGTGACTGAACACATCCACTCTCCTCACACACATGGGCTATCCGAGGACTCCTGCTTCCCCAGGAGTAAAACGATTCCTTCATTCTTACATCACGTGGAGAACAGAGGCCACTAAAAGTGAACCTCCTGAACTTCCTCCCATGAAGGCCGAACCCTCCTGCATCTGCATCCATCCTCTGCCCACTCTTCCTCCTGTTATATTCACAGTCTGCTCATTATCACTATAATGATATGGTGCCCAGTGAAGTGACACCACTCCAGGATCTGCTGTGCTGGGCAGTCACAGTGTAAATCAGCTTTTAGACTTAGAAAAAAATGGGCCAATGATTCAATGTGCACCTATTACACTTAAATAAGGCATGGGTGGATGCTTTCACACATTTGAAATATACTCACAGTATTACAGTAAAATTAATATAGTAGTAAATGACAAGATGTAATCATAATATTGTCCATAGTTGTATAGAACAGTTACTATGTCCCAGTGCTCACAGAAACATTGTCATCTCTACACTGGGGCTCAGACCGGTTAAACAATTGTCCCAGGTCATACTGCTCCTATGCTGCCGAGCTTGGGTCCACCCACCTGTCCGAGGTGCAAGCTCATCAAGCCACTTCCGCTTCTCCAGGTTTAAGTGATGACCTCTCAGGCTCCCTTCTCATCAGACAACTGCCTCCTTAAAGACGTATCTTCCTTTACTTTGGCCCTTTGTTTACTTCCTCATTCATAATATTTGTGTATTTTATTATTGAAGCTTCTCCTGACTTGGGGCAATGAGATCATCACATTGGAAAATACTAATAAGAGGCCTCTTTAAAATATTTAGTTGATTCTAATCTTACACAAAATGGCATTCCTGAGGAGCGGGACTGACTGGGGAATGGAGGCAGTGCTAGCCTGCGAAGTGTCGAATTCATGCAGCAGGAAGGAGGGCCATTATTTGCATTCCATTGTGGGGTTGCAGAAATCTCTGGGTTCATGCCAAACCACACCACAAGAGCCTCAGCGGGTGACTTTTACTGTGAGGGATTGAATCGCAGTCAGCCCCTAGGATGGGAATCAAGGCGAGGGACCTAAAAAGGAACATGACCAAAGTTCTCACAGCGGCAACCCTCCAACACGGGCGGAGTGACGCAGATACTGAATCTCCAGAATAGTTTCATAAACTGGAAATGTCCTCCATGAGTGGTCTTTCAAGGTCTAAAGAAAGAAAGAAGTTTGAGTGAATTATACCAGTAAAGGTCAACGTTTGGGGCAGACTTATGGTTGGTCTGACCTCCCAAACGTTTCCAGTAAGACTACAAAATGTTGTTGATCCTGGGTGCCTGACCATCATCAGAACTTGTCTACTATTAAAAACAACAAAAAAATTACCTCCCACTTTGCACACTCTCTACTCTTCCCTTCCTTTTTGATGGACCATGTTCGGAACGTCTCTTTTCAAGGAGAGGAGGTAGAGAAAACATAAATGATTTCTAAGTGTCTAGGGTCTGTCAGAGGCTGCTAAAGGCTCATGTAGGATATTGTTTTTTTCTTGATGTTGCCTTACAGCAGTGACGGCAGAGATGGCACGGCCCGCAGCACCCACTCCATCGATGGTTTCATTGTGCTTTCTTTGTTTGCTAAGCACTTGAGTGTTTCCAGGGAAGGTTGCTCCATGCATTATAAACAGCAATGTTCTAAAATCCATCAAGAGAAACTGCATTTTCCTTTCAATGATAATGTTCTGGAGGAAATGCGCAGCATATTAAAACAGCAGAAATGCTGTAGGAATACAATGTGATGCACAGAGTTAAGTATTTAAAAGTTAATAAGAATGACTGAGCTGCTTAAAGTGGAGTCAGTTACCCGACTTCTTGGGCCTGCATCTCCTCATCTAAAATGGAAAGTGAGATGAGAATACATGTGATGATGACTACAATCTCACCTACGTGAGTGTTGTTATTATGATAAGTATTGTTACTCTGATCAGAAGTAGTGGCCCCCTTGGGAAAAGGCTGTGGTTCACAGTTCTCCCTGCAGAGACTTGAGGGTTGAATCTCAGGCTCCTCCCTCTGGGCTCTGCTGTCAGAGCCTGTACCTGCAGCCCAGCCCCCCTGCCAACGTGTGTGTTTCCTGTACCTGGGAATGGGCTGATAGGTTCTCCCAAGCTCAGAGGATGCAGGGGACATTGGAGCTAATGAAAGTGTCGATAGTCTTAGGATGAGGGTTGAAACTATTTTAAATGTTACACAGTAATGGCTGGCAGGAATACAAAAACATCACTCATTCCTCAGTGTCTAGCTCACAAAATGTTCCTTTCCATTTAGAGCAGAACAAAAATTCTGCCAGTTCAACATAAATAGTCAGTTTTAAATGCAAAGTCAGTCAGTTTCAGATTATGTCCTCGCCTCCCCCCTCCTTGGAGTGATCTCGGGGTGATGTAAGGTACTAGGCATCCTACGTAGAGCCTTGACCATGGGAGGGGCGTCTGGTGTGGGACCATCCCTGGTCCTCAGTGGCCTGCAGTTCAGAGTTGCTTGTCCCCCTGACTTCCTCCCTTCACAACGGGGTCCACATCAGGGTACTTGGTGGTTCCTTTGTCTCGACCGCGGCTTTCATGACGGCTGGCTTCTCCCAGTCATTTCTAATGCCTTCTGATGGGAGGGGCCGCTGAGGCTTTACATCACACGGTGGGGGTGTGTGTAGCATGATGACACCTTCTGGTTTGGGGGACATTGTCAGTTTTTGCCTGCTGTTTCTATATCATTATTATTGATTACACGCACTGCAGTCTCAAAAGTGTTCCAGTTTCACAATACATCCCATAGCCACGCTGGCCTGCAGGAAGGCCCCTCTGGCCCACATGGCCGAATGCCTCCCTCAGCTTCTGCTTCCCTCCCACTCCCGCCTCCTTGGATATGGGGTATATGGGGCCCAGGAGCATCTCAACCCTAATCAAGTCCATTCCAACCCCTGTCATCTTGTCTCAAGTTTCTTTTGAGCCCAAGGGATGGGAGAGGAGGAAAATAATACTCAGGTGATCAAATATCCTTCTCCACCTCATGACTTTATGCTCTAAGCTTTCTCTCTTATTATTTAAACAGAAGAAGCTTCAAGAACTAAAGAAAAACAAAATCTTTCTTTTTCAGCTTCCTGGCCCTGTCACTGGCCTTCAAGAACCTATGTTGGTGGTGAAGGGGAGACCCCGTGGGTAGGATGCTAAAGGTGTACAGAAAAGGTGGTACCTCAGGAGGGACTTCAAAGGAGAGAGACAAAGGGCAGGAGAGGGCAGGACGTGCACTAAAGGGAGCAAAATAGTCCAAGACAGCAGCAAAGAAGTTGTCACAAGGTCACATGTAAACAGTGCACCTTTGTTAGTCCAGACAACAGGGTTGAGAAGAGCAGGGACCCCTTCAGGCTGGAAGGAGTCAGAGGAGGCCTGATGACAGCCTGGAATTCCCACAAGGAATTTGGGAAATGGGTGGGTAGAAGGCATTATTGATAGGGAGAGGGGGGAAGGAGTGCTAAAAATGTGGTGGTGAAATAGCAGGCACTTTAGGGGAACAGCGAACAAACCAGGAGTAAAGCAAGTCAGTTGGAACGTACATTTTGTTCAGAGAAGCAGCTGGATAGGAATGGAAAAAAATAGACTGGAGACAGATAGTGATTGGCCTTTAAAATCAATTTGATGAGCCTTGGCTGGTGTGACTCAGTGGATTGAGTGCTGACCTGAGAACCAAAGGGAGGCAGGTTCAATTCCCAGTCAGGGCACTTGCCTGGGTTGTGGGCTACGCCCCTGGGGAAGGGCTTGCGAGAGGCAACCACACATAAGTGTTTCTCTCCCTCTCTTTCTCCCTTCCTTCCCCTCTCAGTAAAAATAAATAAATAAAATCTTTTTTAAAAAGGAAAAAAATAAAATCAATTTGATGAGTTTCACCATTATTCTTTGATATAAGGGAAACACTGAACAATGTTGAGCCAAGGAGAGGTATATTTAGAGCAGGTTTCTCTTCCTTCTGCCTTCATTTTTGTTTGTTTGTTTTACCTGTCAGGTATGTTGACTGTATAAAACTTTAAAATGTTCAGAGAGAAAGACCAGGTAAGGATTGGAATCCTTAAAATCACCTCCTATAACGGTGATCATTGAGGTGAAGGAAAATACGCTTGCAGGGAATGAAAAGGTAAGAGATATCAGGATAATAAAAATATAGAAAATACCAAATGAAAATTCTAGAATTGTATAATGTACTATCTGTCATTAAAAAGTTACTGGATGCACTTAGCAGAATAGAGATGACAATATGAGCTTCAAGAGAAATCAACAAAATTATCTAATCTGAGGAAGAGAGAAATTAGAATGAAAAAAAATGAACAAACCTTCAAGGACATAAAGAACAACATCAAAAGATCTAATAAATGTGTTATTTGAGTTTTGGAAGAGAGGGGAGAGTCTTTAAAAGGAATGGTCAAAACTTTCCCAAAGCTGGCAAAAGGCAGTGATTTACAGACTCAAGAAGCTCAGCAAGCCCTGAGCAGCATGAGTACACAGAAAACCTGGGCACAGCGCGGCACAACCGATCAGAACCAACAGTGCAGAGAAAACAGCGGCAACAACCAGCAACACGTAACACATGGCACACAGAGGAGAATGACGTGACTGAGCGCTGACTTTTTGGCAGAAAACATAGCGGCTAGAAGACAATGAAAAAACATCTGGGAAATGATGGAAAAAGAACTCAGAGAAAATGCCCTTTAAGAATGAAGGTGGCATGAACGTGTTTTCAGGCAATAGAGAGTTTGTTGCCAGTAGACCCACACCAATATTCAGGGAAGTTCAGACTACAGCAAATAATGATGGATGGAAACATGGACCCCCAGGAAGGAATCAAGAGCACGAGCAATGGCGAGTATGGGAGTTCAGACAAAGTCGACCCTCTGGTTACCTCAACCCTCACCCAGCAAATTCGATCTTTCTGCATCTCCCCAGTCTCAGCAGGTGGCTCAGGCCAAAGTCCTTGGGTCATTCTCAGCACCTCTCATTCTTTTGTACTGCTTTCCTGCTACCAAGTCACCAGGAAATCTTTTCCTTCCCACCTCCAAAACATGTGCACAGAATGTGACCACTTTTTTATTTTTAACCTTCCCTGGTCTCAGCCACCATCATCTCTCCTAGCTTATTGCAGCAGCTTCCAGCCTGCCTGCCTTCTGCTTCCTGGACCCCTAGAGCTGGGCTGGCATAGCAGCCAGAGTGACCTTTTTCATACATACTCTTGATCATATCACTCCTCTGTCACTGCCTTCTAAAAGCTCCCCCTCTCAGAGTTGTCAGTAGATAAACTATTGTGTTATTTGTAATGACACATCGTGATTTTTATTTATATCTGAGTAGACAGTTAAAGGAATAAACGATTTTACCACAATAAAAAGTCTTTTTCCCATTAACTTACCGATATGAACAAGTTTCTTAGGACATGCATCTTTAAAAATGAAAAAACACAAGGGAATGCAATTGATGCTGAATCTTGCCTCAGTCTGCCCATAAATAATATTACTCTATGGATACATGACCTAATGCAGGAAACAAATCCCAGCTCCAGCCCAGTATGTCATTAAGACATGACATAATATGTCATCTTTCAATAATATTTTACTTTCTATGTTAAGTAATAATTTTTCAAAATTTAGAAAATGTAATTTTGATCAATTATGTCCAATAATAGTTATCATGATAATTCAATTTCTGAGACATTTTATAAGAGTCTTATGGGCATAGAAAAGATAGTTAACATTTTTGCCTATATTCATATGTTTTGCAGAGAATTATTTGATAGGGACATCTAAAGTATTTTCAAGTACACAAATATTTTATATGGAAATAAAATTCTGGGTCCAAAATAAAAATGGACTGGAAAAACAAGTTCAGGGAGAAAAAGGAAGAATGTAAAATTTCAAACTGCTGAGGAGTATGCTCATGAATTTTTTAAATGGGTGATGATAGATATCAAATAGCCACGGGATTTAAATTCCATTGGATACATTTAAGATAGTGATGCAACAACTTTGTTTTAAAAATAACAGTACTTAAATATGCTGGACCTGCCATCCTTCATGATTTTTTAAATGTATGAGGAAAACATTCTGTATTTTAAAATGTTTAAGTTGATACTCAGTTTACCAACTTTTTAAAAGGAAAATGTAAGCAGAAAGTTTGAATTCTAGTGCTTCAATGGTATCTAGACCTGGAGAATAACTATTACTACTTATTAAATGTTAATATATGCTAGACAGTGTTCTATTTCTCACAACTTCTGTTAAATATTTATAATAAAGGGATGAGTAGTGTAATGGTTACTACTGCTGCAAAATAAGTAACCCCAAAATTTAATGGTGGTGATAAAGCAACCATTTTATTTAGCTTAGAATTTTGTGGGTTAGGAATTTGGGAAGGGCTGTGCAGGGGGTATTCTGACTTGGGCTGTCTCGTGCAGTCGGTCAGATGTTGCCTGGGCCTTCTGTCGTCTGAAGAATAGACAGTGCACAGATGCCCACGCTCGCCTCCTCACAGAGTTGGCAGTTGTCTGGGAAACTCAGCTGGGGCTGCTAATCAGAGCAATTGCACGTGACTCTCAAACAGGGCTGTCCCAAGGCAGTCAGATTCCTGACACGGTAGCTGTCTTCCTCCAGAATGAACATCTCAAGAGCAGTGGGCAAAAGCTATCAATCCATGGCCTCCCTGCCAGCTTCATGTCCCCCACATTTCATTGGTCAAAGCAGTCAGAAGCCCGCCCAGCTTCAGGGGAAGGGGACGAACTGTACTCCCCTGTCAATGAAAGCAGTGTCAAGGAACTTGAGAGCCATATTTTTAAAACGGCCACAAGTAGATAATTATCCCTATTTTTATTTTTAAGCTAAAGCATAGTGGGGTTAAGTAATTTGCCTAAGATCACAGAACAGGTAAGCGATGGAGTTAGGATTCAAACCCAAGCAGCCTGACTCCAGAGCACATCTCTCACACAGAACAACACAGCATCCTGAGAAAGGCAGCCCAAGGGAGGTGTTAAGGCCCGCTGGCTGAATGAGCATAGGTCCCCGGCCCCTTTCCAGTTCCACTGCAGCCTCCTCTATTGACAGATTCCCAGTATCAAACTGGGAGACTGTTTCCAGAGTATATACTTTTGGGAGCCTATTGCTATGGATACCATATTGCCTGAGCCCTTCAACAATTCAAGGGATGGTGGGCAGAGAGAGGAGATGAAGAGGCTGCAGCCGCTGGTGCTAAAAATTCCTAAACCCGCAGAGCGTCCGGCGGGATGGACCTGGTGCTTGGTATCTACTGCCTCCTTGCCCTTCAATAAACGTTTCAGGTTGCTCATTGTTTGGTGGTCATGGTTCTGATCCTACTCTTACCTGGATACTAATATTAACCAGCTTTTACTTGAATATGGACGAGTACACATCATGTGATTTGCTGTCCTCTTGTTCTTCGCTTTGATTAATCAGCAGCCACAGGGCTTCTCGAAGTCATTTACACACTTTCCAGAAGAGCTACCTCTTTCAGAAGAGCCTCTTCTGTCCTCTTTTCTCTCCTGCCATTCTCAGAGGCTACAAGACCTCACTGTACCTCTATGATTTTTAATTTATGCTCTTGCACGGACAAAGAAATTCACAAACCTTCCCAAGTTCTTCATATGCAGCCAACATGGAGTTGATACAGGAGGGAATGAGGTTGGTTAAGAGGCTGCCTGGGGCTTAGAGGTCACCAGGCAACATTGTGGTAGACACTTAAGTGAGTGCTGACATCAGTATCCTCTGAGCTAGGACAGAGGCCAGATCGGTGGGCATGTGTGGATCAATCTGACACATCTTCTCTGAACTTTCCTTCCACCTTCAGAGCTGGTTTTCCTGTGCGGTGGGCGTATCTGCCTTGTTCGTATCCATGCACGCTCAGGCCCTCAGCACTTCCTCTCATTTTACTGTTTTTTTTACTCCAGCTTCAGACTCAGTCCCCTCAGTTGTAAGTGATTCTCATGCTTCCAGCCATCAGAAGTATCAGGAAGGGCAATTACTGAATCAGTTAGGGTGGGCTTATTGTTCTTTCATTCACAGTGAATGTTTGACATGTGTGGTTCACTGACATTCAAAAAGCCCCCCTTTCCCAAAGGATTAGGAAATCAATTAAGATATTATTTTAAGGCTCACACAAAAGGACTCTACTCCCCTTGACTTGATATTGTTAAACTTATTTGAGGAAATTCACATTAAAACTTTTAAATCTCTAGTGGGACTCTAATAAAGAATGGCTAATGAGCCTCTAGATGTTCTTTTTTTAAATAATACTAACATGATGATCAAATATAATTTACTAAGCTCTAATGATCTGAGGTCCAGAGTTATTAAATGAAGCAGAGGTTCATGCTTTGCAGAAGAAATAGCACAGCAAAACTTCCAAATTATGGAGTTGTAGGAGGTGAGTTTTGAAATTTCCATGTTCTGTGATATCGCTGGTCCTTAGCTCTTCCTCAGGAAAATGAGAGATGCCTTTTCATGCCCAGTCACAGACCCGGCTCAGTTACAGATCTCTGGCGGGATAAGGTTAAGGGGATGGAGCAGGACAGGGAAGAGGAGGGAAGGCAGAGGCAGAAAAATCAATTCAAACTACTTTGATGACAGTGAGTTAGAATCTTCTCTGGAAGACAGGCAGCACCCTCCAGGATGCTCTCATCCCAGATCTTAGAAGAGAACAACTCCAAGTTAAAAAGACCATCTGGGTCCTCTGGAGGGGGCAAAGACAAATCTTCCAAGAAAGCCCCAGAAAATGGAAAAGACAACAGCCTCAGCTCCTCGGGGCAAACCCAGCTCAGGGAGCGGCAGTTGGCGCTGGTGCGTGACATGGAGATGAGTTGGTACCTAAAACTCTGGAACCTGTCCAGCCAGGGCACCACCGCCTGCACCACCACCATGCCTCACAGGTAAGCCTCCTCCGTGGCCTTGGGAGTGCTGTCCAGAGTGGGTGCTTTCATTTCTTTTCCCATATTGTCAGCGGTCTTACGGGCTCAGACGATTGACACTTCAGAATGTGTAACCTCAAAGAGTAGGAACTTGGTGAAAATGGCAAATGATGGTCCCTAGATAGTCATTCAGAAAACACCCCTTGTAAAGAGGCAGTAGATACTCAAGAGCTGACTGGAAAGAGGTGTATGGCAATGAGATTTGTCTTAAGTACAAATCAGTTCAAAGATTGCAGGAAAATACATCCTTCTAAAACAGCAACAAAAAAGGCTTTCTGATCTTTCTGCACTTTCTTTACCTTCAGAATTTGGGGACAAGGGAGGAAAATGCATTTTGCCCGTTTGAAAAATGTACTTGATTGCCCTGTGTGAACTTGTTGAGTGGGGGGGTTTAGGTTTGGCAATAGGGGTGCAGAGTAGAACACACAGACCACCAATAAGGGGGTCTGACCTCCCTGACTAGGATAGTCAACATCAGGAGAAAAAGGCACTCAAAAAAAAAAAACAAATCCCCCCCCAAAAAAAATGAGGCAATGTAAGGCAAATGTCTAGAGTTTCTTCTTTCTTATTCTCCCTTTTTTCCCAGCCTCGGCTTCAAATAGTGCAGAAGGCATAATTTCACAAGTCTCTAAGTTATAAGGCAAAATGCACTCAGTAAAAGTGTCTGCAGTTCTGAAATTTAGGAATGCTTATCCCTTGTAATTGCTATAAAAATCTCTTAGGAATTAAAAGTAATTTTGCAAGAAAAATTATTGTGAAAGCAGAGCCTAAAATAACTGTTTTCATTAACTCATAATAAAAACCCATTAAAATAAAAAATGGTTTCAATGAAATGGCTGAAGTATGGAGAACTGATCCTGCAGAGACCGTGTGGTAGCATGGAAATCCTGGCTGTATTCTGTTTATCAGAGCAGCCCAGCGTGCTCTGAGCTGCCCTGGGTTTCTACTTCTGATTCCAAAAGGACACTACAAGAAATCTTATCTGCCCATTGAAGTAGCTGATGTCTATGAACTAAATATTTGTTAGACTACAAACTTCAAAATGCCTGAACTTTCGTTTTTCCCTTTCCAAGGGAGGAATCAAATAGATATTTCTAAATCTAAGCCACTATTTAAAAATCAACATTTAAAAGGTAGAGTGAGATAAAGTTTCCAGAAATGTTCTGTAAAATACATTTACCGTTTACGGTGAGGGAGTTGTTATTTCATGCACACAGGGAAGGACTGAAGGGGAATGGGCTCGGTCAGAAAGAGCCTGAACAAGCTGCCAGTGTTGGGAATGCCCGTCATATCTGGAAATCTGAAAGCTATTACTGAAGGGCTCCTGGAAGGGGCATTAAGTGGTAAAGGAAAGCCTTGGTAATAGTTTCCTTCCATAACACATTTTTTTTGTACTTCAGTACTCAGAAACTTTCCTTAAAGAAGTCTAACACAGGACCGTAAAATCCCTGCTCTATTATCTGACATTGGAATAACATGTATCAGGTTAGGGGGAATATTAATTAAAATAATGAGGTTTAGCCAGCAGCTTTTGGGAAAAAAACAAACACAGCTCTTTTCTGCTTTACTCAAGCAATAACAACTTGTCCTGTAACCAGAATAGATGGTTTCCATGGTAACCTATGGGGGAATGTTATTAATCATTGCTTTGCAACAGCCATGTGTACCCCTTGTTTAATGCATGTGCTGAAGAACAGTCCAAGTAGCGTCTATCTTACATGATCAAAAATTAAAAACTATTCCTCCCCCTTTATTTTTACAGCAAGATTGTTTACGGGAGGAGACTGGGGTGTCCAGCTGGAATTAAGTCTGTTTATAAATTAGATTTATTGAAGAGCTCTATGTGTATGCCCATCTCAGAAAAAGGCAGTTTTTCTCATCACCAGCTCCTTCCCTTTCAAAACCCAGTGTTGGAATCGCCTACCTCAGTTGAGTCCTTGCATTTATGGGAACAATGACTGTGACCGATGGTGTCGTTCCTTCAGATTGTAACGTAAATGGTAGTCCAAGCAATTCCTCGTGCCAACTGTTTTTTTTGTTCATAGATGTTACCTGTGAAGAAGTTACAGAAAGTTTTTCTGGACTTCCAATTGTCCTTTCTTCCAACAACATGGCCCAAGACTAACAGTATTTCTATTAGAGACCTATCTGTGGAAGGGGAATACGATGAACAAAATATGAACAAATGTATCGGTCTGTGAAGCCTCACCACCAGGACAGAGTATAACATGGCTTGAATGGTCCTTGGAGACATTACGTATTTGCTATGGGCGAGAATCCTATGGGTTGTTGCTTTATTGCCATAGTAGGGTATTGCTAGAGGGTCCTATTCCGGTTTCATTTCTGAGAAAACAGAATGAAAATATTTTACATCAGGTTAATTGCAGTTTTTGAGGAATTTGAAGGTTGTAGTATGCCAAGATTGGATGAAAAACTGTATTTGAAACAAAGGGTATTATTAACTGATTGGAAGAAGGCATTAGAGACAGGAAGGGGTCAAGCAGTGCTGGTACAGTTAAGAGGGAGAATTGCAGGAAGCAGGGGACCATTGAACATTGGTCTCGTGGTAAAGGGTTCTGACCCCCTTTCTGGGGTGGTGTCTACATAGGACTACACGTGAGAAACCTAATTTGCTTCATATTGATCGGCCGGCCATTTTCCAGAGTTGTCTGATGACCCCTTGAGGATGATGCATCCTACTGGACGGCTCATTCCTCTGTGAGGTGAGGGGGAGTGCAGTGGGCAGTGCAGGGGGCGGCGCAGGGGCCCCAGCCCTGGTGTCGGAGGCACAGGCTCAGCTTTTAGTTCTAGTGTAACTGTGGATATGATTTTTTAAAAAAGTTATTTGTTGTTTTTAAATAACTTTTTTAGGGTCACAAAGATATCATCTGAACTTGGTAGAAAACTTTAAAAATAAATATATGAGGAAGAAAAGGTAACCTCTGCTAATAGTTTGTTGTGCTTCCCCCAGCTTTTGAATTGGAATTATACTAGATATTATTTTCTACCTTTTCAGTAAATATTATGTCAGTCTATTTTATTATTCAAAAAACCATTTAAGGACTACATCTTATATTATTGCTTAGCTGGTCTTATTTTGTTTATTATTTATCATGGCTATAAGTTGTATTATTGTAGATATCTTTATATCAGGCTTTTAAAAACCATGTCCCCCGTTATTTTTGGGGCTCTGTTCCTGGCAGTGGAAGGGAAGGATGAACCTTGTGCGTGTGTTATGTGCACAGAAATGCACTCGTACTTATTGTTAATGCGGTTGCCGTCTGGAGATATTTTCCATCGCACCCCCCCCCCCCCGGCAGTGTCTGAGAGCGCCTGTCTCACTGCTTTCTCCAGATGACACAGTGTCACATGGAATCTGCATTACTAAGTTTTATGGTTAAACAAAGTGTTGGGTAAATTAACTTTCTGAGTCTCAATTTCTTCAACTGGAAAAGAAGATGGATAGCATTATGAAGGGCAATTGTCAAAACTAAATGAGCTCATGTACAAGTGATTTGAAGGAGTAAAATTGTGCTTTGTTTTCAACCTGTCTGAGATAAGGGTCGAGACGTGACCCAGGTTGTGTATGGTGTATTTAATTAGGTGTTATGAAGATAATTAAGAACAGGGTGACTCTTCCAGTATCTGGGAACAGGTGGGCACTTCACCTGGCACCTGACAGCTGAGGATCCTGCTGTGCTCAATTGATGTTTATGGGGGACCCCTGTATTCCTACAGAGGATCTTCAGGGATTCACAGGATCACCATCCTTCTGGGGAAAGGTGCCATTGGGGTAGAATACAGAGCTTTTAAATACTACCCGTGTCCACATTCCAAACCCTAGCTGACTGGCCTATCAGTTTGAAAGGACTGGGTACATTCAGTAGGACAGTCAACACATGAATAAACAGCTGCAGCACTTTAATAGCGATTTTTACTATTTTTTTAAAATTTTATTTTAATCATTGTTCACGTACAGTTTTCTCCCCTTTACTCCCAATCCAGCCCACCCACCCCTCCCTCCCAACTTCCCTCCCATTATCACTCTCCCCCTAGTTTTTATCCATGTGTCTTTTAACTTTGTTCCTGTATACCCTTCCCCTTTTCCCCTGAATTTCCCTCTTCTCTCTCCTTTGGTCATTTTCTGCCTGTCCTCTAATGCAGTGTCTTTGACTATATTTTGCTTGTTTCTTTGTTTTGTTGTTTAGGTTCCTGTTAAAGGTGAGATCATATGGTATTTATCTTTCACTGCCTGGCTTATTTCGCTTAGCATAATGCTTTCCAGTTGCATCCATGACGTTGCAAAGGGTAGGAGCTCCTTCTTTCTTTCTGCTGCATAGAATTCCATTGTGTAAATGTACCATAGTTTTTTGATCCATTCATTTACTGATGGATTTTTACTATCTTAAAAAATGTTTCCTCTTAACCAGAGAGTAGGTACACTTGAGCCTCCTTCCTAATATTTCCTCTCTGCTATGAAAACTCCCTGACTTCTTAGAAACCATTCACTTCTGCCACTGCCAGAGGATCAGATGTGGCTCTGGGTGCGGACCAGGTGAATTTTGGTGCACCCAGTTCCTGCCAGCAGGGCAGCAGGTAATCCATGAGCTTAGCAACCTGGCTTGAGTTCCGGCAGGAAGATCAGGTGTTGGGAATCAACCTGAGGTCAGCACAAGAACATTCAACAAACACTGAGCGAGCAGCCTCTTTGTTCGGGGCCTTGCAGCTGACCCACAGATGAGATAGATAAGAGTCCTGCCCTCAAGTTAGGGAGAACTTACTAGAGATACAAAAGGTACTAATATGAGAAATGCTATTTTTAAAAAAAGGTCATAGCAAAGCCAGGAGGAAGGGGCCAGTGCTCCCCGCTGGAGTGATTAGACTTGGAACACGGGCAGGGCTTGAACACAAGGAGATGGGGCTGGGGAAGGCGGTCCATGTGGAGGGAGGAGTGGAGCAAAGGCACAGACATAGGAAAGTTGAAATGGAAAGGGAGAGCTGCTTCTGCTTGTGAGGCTTCTGCAAGCAGCCTGGAGCGGAGGGTGTAGCCGGGAGAATGGGAGGAGAGGAAACCGTTTCAGAGACTTGGGAGCCAGGCAGAGACCAGGTATGGAGGAGAGGCCGTGTGTGGAGGCTATTCTCTGGAAGAGGCAATGGGGGGAAAGAGAGGATAGGAGTTGAAGTCTGAAGCAGGGTCGGGGAGAATTTTGTTAGAAAAAGCTGATCTGTGGATGTTTGGGGGCAGGAGCGAGGAGTCCAGTGGAGAGCACAAGTGTGGAACACAAACAGTGGAGGCAACGGAGTCAAGAGCACCAGACGGGGGTGTTAGGTTTGGCAAAGAGGAGTGCGGGGGGAGCCTGGTGATGAAGGGCAGGGCTCTGGAGGCCTGTGGTCTGCAGGCTGCCTGCCAGTAGCACCCCCCACTAGTGGGAGGCTCTGAGTGGGCGCCTTGCCTGGCAGAGGCAGTTGGCTAAGGGGCTAGGGCCGCAGATCCTCAAGCCAGGCTGCTGGAATCAAGCCCTGGCTCTGCCACTAACCAGTGTGTGACTTAGTTTCTTCTGCTTTGAAAGGCGGGTAAGGAGAGTACCGATGCTGTAGGGTTGCTGTGGGAGTCAAATGACTTAAATAAGCAGCGCACAGAACAGGGTCTGGCACATAGTATGCTATTATATAAAGTATGTTATCATATAAATGTTTTAAGCATAATTCTGACACATGGTCCGTGCCCTTTGTTATTACCATGAAACTATCATCAGATCTACCAAAATTAGGGATGCCTTCCCTTCTGAAGTCTACTGACTCCAGTCTGATTCTGTAAATGGGTATCAGCATACTTAGCTCCGAAGACTGCTGTGAGGATTCCATAAAGTGATGTCAGTCATCTGGTGTAGACGGGACACTCGAACAGCTTTGGTCCTCATCTCCTGTCCTCTTCTCTGCTGACCTAGAAGACAGTGGACGGCACCAGTAAGATGGTGTCAGGGACAGAGTACAAAATGATGGAAAAGAGCTATGATGGAATGACTTTACATTTCAAGCCAATACTTTTTTCTTAGAAAATACTATTGTTGGATTCTTTGCTTATTAAAAGGAAAGATGACACATATTTCTTAGAGCGGGCGTGCCTTCTTCAAGGCTGTAACTCTTGGAATGTTTATATGAGAAGTCACAGATATCTGCCTAGAGGTGTTAGACTATGAGGACATTTCTGTCATTTTATACATATGCGAGAAAGATTGCTTCTTAGCAATCATCATCGTTCTGTTGTTTTGAATGTTAGTGCGAATCTTAGGTTTCTGAATGACGAGGTGTGTAATGAGATGGGGAACATTAATCAGATAAAGATTAGGTAGTCGCCAGAACCCCAGCAGCGTCCCCTGGGCAGAGGTGGAGTTGCCCTAGTCCCTCATGATGAGGACAATGTCCCTTGGTTTAAGAACCAGGAGGCTGTCGCCCTGTGCAGCTGTACCCCCAGGGTGGTGACCTGGAGGTAGATGGCCCTGGGCAGGCACACCCACCTTCCCAGCAGTGAGTAGTAGCCAAAGACACAGGGATTTGCTTCCGTTTGCATCCCCGTGACTGTTTTGGGGTTGCTTTGGGAAGATTAAAGCAGTTTCTGTTAGTTGGGCCACAGTGGCGTGTGCCTAGTTCCTTCTGGGGGACTGTGGACACTGTGAAGGCAGCGTCTGTGCTTTGATCCTCTGACTTGCCCACAGGGCTCTTTCATAACTGGCTGTCAATGAATTACTCAGAGCATGACAGCTCTGGGTCATCTTTCCCTGAGTGCCTCTGCTGTCCTGGGCTGGGCATGAAATGGACCTGGAGCTGTGATTCCAACCCCATTTTGCTCTGTGACCATAGCAAGGCTTTTGAAGTTCTGCAGAACTCAGTGCTTGTCTGTAAAATAAGGAGGCTAGACAAGATGACCTCTTGGGCTCTTTCCTGTTCCAAGCCCACGTGGTATAATATCATAATCCAGGGCAGATGGACGGAGCTTGATTTCCCGCTCCCTTGCCTTTAAGGGATGGCACACTCGTGTTACCTCTAAGACAAAGGAAACCAGGAGATGCATTGTTCTGAAGTTGTAGGAGCAGTAGAAAAGTCTCTTGGATTTTTAGAGCATGCTATTTTAGTAATTGGTCAACCATTGCCAGATGTTTGATTTTTTTACAAATTTCCTTTAACAGAAGGAGACAGCACACAAACTCTTTTAATTTGTAATGGCCCTGTTTAGGAAATGTTTTCGCCTTCATTATCTCATGTGCCTCCCCACAACATAACTCCTGTGTCCTTATGTCCCACCTCCCTGGGGGGGCAGGCCTCATGCAGGTGGCCTGTCTGATCATCCAGGCCTGGACCGGGTCTCCTGGTCCTCCATCTGGCGCTCTTTATGCACTTTCTGTGTTTCCAAACTATGGCACACTGCTCGCCCCTGACATGATCCTGGAGGGGCACATGCACATCGACACCTCAGTGGTTCTGTGTTTGTTTTGATGAGTATTAGGGAGAAATGTATAATATACACCTCAGCCCTATGAGTTCATGGCTATTGTGGCAGAGGAAAAGGCTGAGTTTTAAAATAAGTGATTCGACTTAAGGGAAAATGTTTACTGCTAGAGGTGAAACTCAGATCTGACAAAAATCCTGGAAGAGGTACACAAAGGACTATTTACCAAGAACCTACAAAGCATCAGGCCATCTTTCTGGGGCTTTTTATATTCATTCCATTTAATCCTTACAGTGGCCCGTGGCCTTGTTGCAGACCACATCCTTCAAGAGTATGGCTCTGGTTATTTTCATTCGTTGCTGATTAGTTTTTCTCTCCTTCACCCTCTCTGAGTAGGCTCAAGCATACTCCAGGTCACATCTGTGAGCCGTGGCTGTTCTATTTCCTGTCCAAGGTCGGCCTCTCTAGTTCTGTGCCTATAAATTGAATATTGTTCTTCTTCTGGGATTGGGTAACATCATACTGTGATTTTAAAATTTAGCTTCAGTTTACAGCTTAGTTTCATTTTATACAGCTTAGCTTATTAATTTTTTACATTTGCCCTTCAGCTTCTTGTGTATTTCTGGTGTCAGCCATTGAAAGACATTGCACACTGTGCCTTCTTCGTAAGTGTCTGCAGCTGCATAAGCTGGAGGCAGATGAATGTGAGTCCCGAGGTCAGGCCAGCCTCGGTCTGAATCCTTCCACCAGGCTCTCTCCACCGGTCACTCTCTATGTGACCTTGGACCCCGGTCTCCTTCCTTGTAAAAAGGGAACAACAATATTACACATTCGGAGACTTGGGAGCATTAAATGAGATATGTGTAAAAGTTTTCAAGGCAGTGCTGAGTGCACAGAAAGGCCCCTTCAGCAAATGCTGTTGTGACTGTTCCCTTTAAAGTCTTCATCTTCATCTTTAAAGTCATCAGTCTTCATCTGCGACTTTATTTCCTCACTCTCCCTGTCACTGGACCCCCCCAGGAGCTCTCCACACTGGGAAAACCCCTCCACCCCACAAGAACGGTCTTGCCAGACTGCTCCCTTCTCGCTCTACTTCGAACCCCGTTCTTCTAAGATTCTCATTTACACCCTCATTTAAAATCCCTTCTGATGAGCAAGGGTCAAATGTCTGTCTGACATGCCCTCTTTCCGTATGGAGAGGATCCTTCCGTTGTCTCTGGAACAGAGAGTCCTTGGTCTAAAGTCCTCTGTGTGGATTCCAGCAAATCATGTCTGACCTGTGAACTTCAATTTCTGCATCTATATAAGTAGACATAAAAACACCTGTGTTATCTGTCTTCTCGGACTTCAAAGGTTAGATCCACTGGTATATGTGAAAGTTCATGGTATGTTATTATATTCTCTTTATTACCTTCTGGCCTGAGACACTGGCTCACATTCAGCCAAGAAATGACTTGAGCCCATGGCTACCCTTGATCTGCTTCTCCGGTAAGTGTGGGGTAGGTACCTCCTCCTCCTCTCCCAGGCCCCAGACAGGGCATCTCGGGTGCGCGTGAGGACCACAGCATCGCTCTGCTTTCCCCAACACCAGCAATCGTTTACTGAATACTTGGACACATGGCACTTTCCTTAGATTATTCAATGTAATGCTTTCCAGTAATCCATGGGCTGGCTATTTTTATTATTTCCACTTTATGGGAGGAAACCAAAGCTTAGAAAAGATTGAGCCCAAGGTCAGACTCCAGTAAGTGGGAGCGCTGGATGGCAGACACCACCCCTCCCCCCGCAGAACACTTCCTTCCACAGTGCGGGTCAAATGGCGGTCGCTGCTGAGATGTAAAATCAGTAATTTTAACTTTCACTTGCCATCACAGTTTAAGGTTGCTTAACATGTATGGGCTTGGGGGAGTCACAGCTCCTGGCCCCCACCCCCACCTGAGGTCCTTGCATTGGCCCCACAGTGTCTGGACAAGAACAGCTCTGGTCGGGAGGAAGTCACTCAGATAGGGCAGAGGGCTCCGTAATAGATGGGACAGTGAATTTCAGTGCTTCCCCAGGCTTCTCTCCCCTGGGAGCTGTTTCCATCAGAAGAGCTATGTGAAAACCGAGGTCCTGGAGGCCCCCATGAGGCATCCTCCATTTGATGAATTTCATTCATTTCAGATCTTAGGTGTACATCTGAGTCTTTGGCCCGCTCCCTCCCAGATGAGCTCTGAGATGGTGTCAAGGCTGCACGGCAACAGCTGCCCTGGCCTGTCCGATTTCAGTGTGTGGCTGTCACTGAACGGCATGTGCTGATGTCCTGCCAGAGGGTTTTGCGGCTGTGCTCTGTGCTTGTACTCCGTGGGAGAAGGAGACAGCATAGCTCAGAGGAGCACTTGCTCACTGGTTTCTGGAGCTGAGAGTCGAGACAGTGCTTTCTCTCCCCAACCGCTTCCCTGGCTCGGTGAAATGTCTCCAGGTGTCAGCCTTCCAGTTTGGGAGAAAAATCTTTCAGAGGCAGGATAAACTGGGAGTTTTGTGCTCATGAATGCACTTATTGCAACCTAACTACAAACAGAAACTCGCCAGATATTTCTTCAGTCACCAGGAAATTAAACTGGGCTACAGACCAGGTCTCTGGTTCTGCTTTTTAACCCGGGAAGGGCTCCCGAATGCTTATTACAGTTGGGCTGTTGGCAAGTGCCCTTTACAAAAGTCCATGGATTTTATTGAAGGTAATAACCCTAGCTGCTAAATCCTGAAACCTCAGTAACTGAACATTATTTTCCACTCGTGGCAGTCCATTTGAGGGGCAGGAAGTTCCAACCAGGTGGAAGGTGGGATCCAGGCTGATGAGAGTTCTGTCACCTCCCACTTCTGTTTGCTAAGGTGGATGGATGGTGGCTGAGTATGGACACTGATCCAGCAGAGAGGACAGGAGACTGGAGGGTTATGCGGAGGGTACTTTGTGGACCAGGCCTGTCAGTGGCACCTGTGGGCAGAAGTGGTATTGGCTGGAATTCAGTCACATGACCACACTGGACTGCAGAGACCTGGGAATTGCAGGCCAAACAAATGCCTAGGAGGAGAGGTACATGGGCGTACACTCAGCCATGGTCAGAACACGTGAAGGAGCCGCTGAAGGAGAGCCCAGGTGTTTACGACAGCAGGGGCGAAGCCAAGCACACCTTTTCCTGATTGTTACTCTCCTCATTCAAAGTCTGATCTGCCAACCTGGCCTTAGCCACATGGCGGGTCAGTCTCTCTTGGCTTCTCTCCTTGGAACTCACTTTCCTGTTTCACTGAGATGACAGCCCTTCGGAAACCTGAAGGTAGGTGGTGATCGGATCTGCTTGGCAGGGACTGGGACCACAGCCTTGCCTCTGTCAATCCGTGCGTGCTCAGCTCTCATTTGGAACGGCTCAGAATCTTTTTTGATTGCCCTAAGAACTGCTTAGGGATGGAGGAGCTGGGAGCCTCCCCACAGCTCATGTTTTATTCCTGCTGTGTTAGGTTGTGAGCTGGAGTGGCTGCCATGGCCCCGGTCATCTCTCCCCATGGTAACAGCACCGGCTCGGTGCCACAGACACAGGCTGGTAGCTCATGAGGCAGGATCAGGCACATGGAACCGAAGGTCAGAGGGCACTTGCCGAGAGCCAAGAGAGCTCACTGTTTCAGTCTGATATTCCAGAAACAGCCAGGTGTGTGTTTCTCAGGGGAGCTTCTGTGACAGTGTTTATTCCATCAATGCAATCATTGCACATGCTTCTCTAAAAAGCACCCGCAGGATTCTTGAAGACGGGTAAGCCTCTGTTCCCAGCAGAAGGGTGCAGCATGGTTTTTAATGTGATATTATTAAATAAAACTGCATATCATTTATGATATGCTGGCCTCCCTTCTCTGGCTCACTATCCTCACACAAAATGAATGCACATTTTTGTGTGAAACAGTGAAGAATTTGAGTAAAAATTGGTTAAGAAAATTTGGGTTTGCATTCAAGAGACTTAGTTTATCATAATACCTCCCATTTGAAATACTTCACTTACAAAAAAAACTAAAGCCCAAGGTGCATTTCTTTTGCTTAATCTTCATATTTAATGGATTGGAGCTTTGACCATCCAGAATGAAACCAGCTGTCCAAAGGGCTGTTGAATTATTTACTGACTCCCGGGGTTAGGAGGAGGCTGTCCGCATAAACGAGGCGCCACGTGGGGTGCAGCAGGAAAAGCAGCCTTCTGTCCCAGCTCAGTGATGCAAATGATGGGACGTTCCCAACACCAGTTGCTTGTTGAACAAAATGCTGAATGCTTAAATCTGTTTACACTGTTTTAAGTTCCAGATGGTCATTTATCCAAAATAAATGCCAAATAAATATTAAGTTTAAATGTGTTTTTAAAGTATTTTCAGTCAAATGAATTTCCAGTGAAGTCAATATTCAGAATTCAAGGACAGTGTTTTGTTATCATGTGTGATACTGAAAAAAAATTAAGTCAAACTAGAAAATTAAATAGAAATTCACTCAAGAGTTTTGATCATCTATTATGTTCCAGTTCCGGAGATAGGGAGATGCATGACAGGCTTCTTGCCATGAATAATCTTGGGGTTTGTTTTTTTTTTTCAGGGAAGACAAGACTACAATGTAGTTTTATTGATGTAATATTAGAAATGTGAATGAAATGCTATGAAAAGAGATAAAGGACGGGGGAGACAGGGTAGAGATGTGTCAGAAAAAAATGCACACAGAATGCACCGTGTCAGCTGGACTTTGACAAGGGCAGGCAGCCGCTTACGGGAGTGTGGGCAGCAAGGGGCAGGTGGGAAAGGGGCCGAGAGGCAGTGTGTGCCCTGTCGCTCAGGAGCAGAGCTGACCTTTCTTTTTCAGGCTAGGAATCCTCTAAACCACCAAGTTCCTAAGAATGGGAAAAAAGTTTGTGATGTGAGCAAATAATGTTTCTAAATCCAGAAAATATTCACATTTAGGCCTTGTTCTCCTAACATTGTCAGAGAACGAAAACCTTCACTCAAGAGATTTTTTACCTGAAACTTCCTAATTTAGGTGTCGAGGCTCTATTTTAACGTTTTAAACCTGAAGAAACAACCTGACTATTCCAGTTTATCTTCATAAATGTCAGCTGTTGTGCTGTGTTTAATGTCCTCAGGGACTATGAAGGCATATAGAACTCTCTGCCTTGAAAATTAGAGGCCTTATTTTGCTATTTTATTTTTAAGGTTTGGCTTCTGTGTTTTTTCTCTCCCATTACTTTTTCTGTATCCTCACCCGTAAACTGTTCTTGCTGCTGTCAGTAGGTCCACCTCTAATAGCCTTTTGCATCTAACTTGCTGTCTTTACTCTGCTGAGGAATGGGACATAAAATCTTCCTTCCTCGGATTATGAGCAGGAAAGAGTAAATGGTTTATGAATTGAAGTCGTCTCCCCAGAGGCTGGAAACATGGGCCTTGTGATACATTATTTGTTCATTTGTTTATTTTTGGTTGTGCTTCATTGAGCCAGGTTGTTAAAAAGGTGACCTCTAAAACATCCAGTTGTTACTTTCTCTGAACTAACGTTTGAATCTGTTCAGGAAAATGCCAAATGCTAAAATTGCTTGAAGTTTAAGTTTATCTTGGAATAATTCTGAGAGATGTTAGAAAAACAAACCATGTGGGACACAATTTCTCAAAATGTTCATGGGGCACTTGTACTCCAGCTGAAAAGAATATTCTAATTTTCCCAGCTGAAAAGAACATTCTATCATAAAGTAAGCAAAGTGAGTTTGTCCTCCACGGCAGAAACAGACCTTTTCAACAATATCATCTTGGAACTTTAGTTAATGATTAAACATATACAATTATTATACAGAGGAATAACATTTTAAGAGGCAGTGTGATATCTTTGGGGATTTAAAATATATAAACTGACTTAGCTTACCTAATTCTATGGAGGTAGTATTGTTTTACTTTTCTAAGGAAGAAACTAAAAACTCAGAGAACACACACATCACTCAGCAGGACACTGTAGGGCAAGGATTTAACCCCCATCTGTCTGACCTCTCAGCCCATGCTCCTGGGAATTTGCACTTATATCCCAGTCCTTACAATAACTATTTAAACAATTGTTTTTAATCATTAATATTTTTATTTAAAAAATTTTTAATTAAGTTTCTTGGGGTGACATTGGTTAATAAAATTACATAGGTTTTGCACCCTGGCTGGTGTGGCTCAGTGGATTGAGTTCAGGCTCACCAGTTCCATTCCCAGTCAGGGCACATGCCTGGGTTGTGGGCCAGGTCCCCAGTAGGGGGCGTGTGAGAGGCAACCACACACTGATGTTTCTCTCCCTCTCATTCTCCTTCTTTTCCTCTCTCTCTAAAAAAAATAAATAAAATCTTTGAAAAAATAAAAATAATAAAATTACATAGGTTTCAAATGTACAGTTTTATGATATATCACCTGTATATTTCAATAACCGACTCAGTATTGTCAGTTTACCTGAAAATATTTGTAAAACCAGTCGAGAATGAACCAGTCGAGTTCTAAGACTTGCTGAAGCTCTATGTAGGATCCCAGACTTTTTGGATTCGTCGTCGTGCCTAGAAGAAAGTGATGAGGAGGTGGATTGGTTCACATGGAAAGAGCCCAGTAAGACCTCTCAGCAGTGCTTTGGATCACAAAACTGAAACTATACAATTGTTTGGTCTTGCTTTTGGGCTTAGATTCACTTTTCCTGTCATTACTCTGGGTCGCAGCCTCCCAGCCTTGTCTCTGACTAGGTCCAGACCCTAAAAGGACAACCTGTAGAAGGAGACAGATGAGCCCCGTGGCAAAGCACGTGGAGCAGTGAGTGTGAGGTGTGGGATTCTTTGCAACTTTTGAATCTGCTTTCCAAGTAGATGCTGAAGAAGTGGTGGAGAGATGTCTTGTTACGTGATGAACAAACTAACTTTATCCAGATAATCCTTCACTTTAAAAAGGATCAAGTCATATTTAAAGCCATCCCATCCATTTTGCAGTCACGTAGCCCATAGCATTGAAGTGCCCTGAAAATTGTGGCTTGCTGAGCCTGTCCAGGTCTGCCACAAACAGCTATGCCAGCAGGGCGTTGCAACACTAGGGGGCACCATCCACATGGACAGCGAGGCCACGGCAGTCTTTAGAGTTGTGCCATGTGGGAAATATTATAACAACAATCACCACTTGCTGGGTTATTTGTTCTGTGCCAGGTACATCAAATACCGTATTTCCTTTAGTCTTTACAACAACCCTATGGGGTAATATGGTACATTTTTCCAGAGGAAGAAATTGGGACTCAGAAAGTGCCTTCAGTCCGTTCACTAGTGTGTCGTATGGGTAGGATTCAAACCCAAGTTTTCCTGATTTCACAGCCCATGCTATTTCCACCATACTCCACCCGCATTCCACGGAAATTCTTCTCAGCCAGGCCAGTGCAGCCTGGGATAAGGGGAAAGATGTTCTCAGCATCTGGAAGCTTTGCTTCAGTGCCAACTCAGCGGTGCATGACCACAAAACCATCTCAAACCTTCCACGGCCCAACAGCACTCTGTGCCCCCAACAGCCATCTTTCAAGGCGTTTTCAGCCACAGAGAGCATATTTGCGCATCGGGGTCCCCTCTGCCATTTCCTTTGCATTGGCTTTACACCGAAGGCCACACATTGGCCCCCTATCTGGAGGGGAGAAAAAGACAGTGATGCTTCGAGGAAGGCTCGTGTCTCACTTTTCACGACTGCTTTCCCTGTTCACCTGTGTCTTCCTCAGCTCTTACAGATTAGCCTGCTGTGGACATTTGTGTATGGGTTTCCGTGTGGGCGTGGATTGAGTCTCTCTGGGATAAATACCCAAGAGTACAATTGCTGTGTCACATGGTAAGTCTGATATGTTTAGTTTTAGAAGAAACTGCCATACTTTGGGGGGAATGGCAGTACCTTTTTATATCCCCACCAGCAAGTTATGAGTGATCCAGTTTCTCCGAGTCCCTGCCAGTGTTTGGTGCTAGTGTCATGCTTATTTTAGCCATTCTGGCAGGTGTGTGGACATCTCAGTGTGGAGTTAATGTGCATTCCCCTGAGGGCTAATGACGATACAATGATGACCATCTTTTCATGTGCTCGTTTGCCATCTGTGCCTCCTCTTCAGTAAAATGTTTGCTTATTATCTTTTGTCCGTTTGCTAATTGAGTTGTTTATGTTTTTATTGTTGAGTTTGGAGACTTTCTACATTCTATTATAAGGTTTTTGTTGGATATGTGGTTTGCAAATATTTTCTTTCAGTCTGTAATTTGTTTTATCATCCTCTGTGCAGGGTCTTTCACAGAGCAAAAGTTCTGAATGTCTATAAGACCCAATTTATAAATGTTTCCTTTTATGAAGTGTACTGTTTGGTATCAAGTGTAGGAACTCTTCGCTTTGCTCCAGGTCCCAAAGTTTTTCTCTTAAGTTTTTACCTATGAGTTTTATCATTTTACATTTGACATCAAAGTTTGTGGTCCGTTTTGAGTTAATATTTGTATAAATACGAGGTGTGAGTCAAGGATTCATTTATTTTTGTCTGTTTTTGCTTATTGATATCCAGCTGCCCCAGCTCCGCTTTTTGAAAAGCCTGTTCTTCTGCTGAGTTGCTCTTGTACCCTCACCAAAAATCGGCTGAACGTATCGGCGGGGGCCTCTGCTTTTCACAGCCACCTTGCCGGTGTATTCTATAGTTTGACAGCAACATCTGAAGAAGAAAAACAGTTAATGGACCTGTTGTCCAAGTGAATCATGCCACTAGTATAATAAATTACTTGATAATTTAGAGAGGTCTCATTATACACTCATGAACCATCCTCAAAACCATATGGTCCTTATGAGAACAGAACATTTGGCTCATATCCCACCAAAATATTTCTTTTACCTAAATAGAAGGACATGGGAAGAATGCCCATATTTTTTTTTCCTCAGGGCCAATACTTCCTGGCTGAAGTTTGACTTAGTGAACTTTACAGGGACAAGAACAGTGATTGGACTTTGTCAGGCTTCTCTTTTCTCAGGATTCAGCAGACGCGTACAGCCAGCAGCTCTGCCAGGAACTCAGGAGCCGGCTCGCATGCAAAAACCATAAGGGACATCTAAGGCAAACAGCCTGATCCCTTTTAGGGACACACCAAAGCCAGATAACTCAAGTTAACCATAACGAGATACAGCCAGTCTTAGAGCCGAGTGCCGTGAAATCAGGACCGCTTCCCTGGGGTTTTGAAACATGCATCTGTACAAACCCGCCTGTGCAGACATCGCCAGCCCCAAGCTGGGTCTGCCCAAGTCCAGTGAATCTGCCCTGAAATGTAGACGGCACCTCGCAGTGAGCAGGCCTCCGCCTCAGGCCACCTGCTGGCCCGTTAGGCCCAGCGGAGCAGCGGAATGGAAATACCTGGAGAAGTTTTTACGTGTCCATGGAGTTTCATTGAAGGAAACCACCAGGGCAGAGACGGGCATGGCTTACAGGTACTTGCTGGTCGTACTGTCATCCAACCAGGGCACTGCACTGAAGTCAAAGGTTATTGTTAGCAAAGAAATAAGAATTGGAATAATGAAAAAAGCACATATAGAAAAAGGAAAAGGAATATCAATGCAGTGAGCCCTCTCCTTGGGCTGCCTTATTTTTTCAAGCTTTAAATTGTCTACTTCCTTTTTGCTCAAAAGGTTGTGTTAAAAACAGTCAAGCTCACTTGTGACGTTTCTAACGACGTGCTGTCTTTGACCTTGAGTAGGCAGGTGATTTAGTGCATCGGTCCCCAGTTTTTTGGCACCAGGGACTGGTTTCGTGGGAGATAATTTTGTCCATGGACTGGCATGCGGGGAATGGTTTCGGGATGATTCAAGTGCATTACCTTCAAGCTCGCCTCCTGCTGGGTGCCCGGCTCTACTAGACCTGGGCGGGTACCAGGCTGTGGCCCTGAGGTTGAGGACCCTTGATTCAGTGGGTCATGATGAAGAATGGGGACTCTGGTCCTCTTAAAGGAATTTATAAATTAAGAGTAGGATTCCTTAGCTGCCTGGGCTTCAGGGCTGTTATTTCCTTCTAAGCCTGAATCATGTGGTCTGTGCTAATGGCTAATAAAGTAGTTCATGAAACTGAGCTAGTTCTTCTGGAAATGACAGGACTTTTTATCAATGTAGCCCAAGATAAATTACTGGTTATTCTCTAAACTTCCAATCTCATTATTTATTCCGTGAAACATTAACAAAGGGGAGAGCATTCCTTCCCAGTATGGGGCTGGATGTGTAATCTTTATAAATGGCTCTGAGATGGGAAGCATCCTTCTCTTTCAGAGCAATTAATAGTCAAGCCTCCTCTATAAGACGTGATTGTGCTTAGCTAAATCACTCAGCAGAAATGCTTCATTGACTAACGCCTGGAGTTTTAAACATCTGGGAGCCAAAGCTGTTCTGAAGAGCAAATGTGCTGAATAGTTAAATATATATATATATATATATATATATAATATATATTTAATGTATATATATTTAATGTATATATATATTTAATGTATATATAATGTATATATAGTGTTTGTGGAGACCAGTTGTTTTAGCTCAAGTCAAAACTTCTATTCCACAGAATAAGATTGTTTTTGCACAGACAAGATGTCCCCAATGATTTCAATTCTCCATAATCTAAAGGCCAATTTTTAATGTAGTAGCTGTACTCTAGTTTATCCACTAATTTGATTAATAAAGCAATTTGCAATGAGATAGCTTCTCTCTGGAGAACAAAGTGTTTCACACAGACTTTTATAAAATCAGGGGCTTGTGCAGAAGAGGAATGCACTTTTCTAGGCTTAGAGGGCATGTACTCACAGGCCAGCCCACCCCATCATGTTTTAGAAGTGGAGTCTCAGAAGAATCTAGTCCCCTTTCCAAGGCAGCTGGAGGCTCCATGCGCTGGGGTAGAGGAGTAGGCGCTAAGGTCCCTCACCCGCCTGTCCTGCGTCTGGCTCCCGAGGTGAGAAGGAGCTGCCTCCCTCTCTGCCTCTTCATGTTCTCACATTCTCTTCTCTACGCCTTCCTGGACCCTCAGTGGTAGCAGTGGTGGAATATGGACCAGGTGAGGATGGGATGCTTCATTTAAAAAAAAAAAATCTGTCTTTGCGTCTTTATCACAGGAGGCATGGTATTACCATGAGCTCTTATATAAACCTTCAGAGGGCAGACCTCTTTCTCTCAAAAGTCCTGGTTTGAATAGCAGTGACACGTCTTGTGATGTGTGCCAATGTTCAGATGAAGATATGTTCTAAGACAGTGTTTTTCAAACATTTATGAAGCAAAGGAATACTTTCCTGAAACAGGTAAAAGCAAAGGTGTCCTAGTTGAAGTTGGGGGCCAGGAGCCCACCTGCTTGGGGGGAGCAGCCAGCCCCAGCCTGGTTTCTGAGGCTCCATACTCCCCACGGCTGGAGAGTACAGTTCTGAGCTGACTCTTCACGCAGTCTTGGAGAGTAAGGCTCTGTGACCTTGAGGATACCAGGTCCTGCTCAGAGAGACAAGCTCTTGGGCAAGCATGTATGCCACCAGATCTAGTAAGAAACAAGACTTAGGAGACTGTTGTTCCTCATCAGAATCTGAGGAAAGAAAAGTGCACTTAAATTGATCATTGGCCACAGGAATAGCCAAGGCTTTGAATTACAATGAATTTTCTGTGTGCTGCCACCTTTTCCTGGCGCATTCCTCCATACCTGCCCCTGACTTGAAGGACATCACCTTTCTCTAAATTACCATAGTATTTTGTCTATTCTTCTTTCAAGGTACTTATTAACATTATTTAAGACATCTTTGTTTCAGCATTAGGGACAGATTGTTGGGGAAGAGAATCCTAGTTCTTTTGGTTCCTCCATAACTTAGCTTTGACCTTGACTTCTTAGGAACATAGTTGGGGTTTGGAGAGAAGGTACTTTCATATTCTCACTCCTTTATCTTGATTTCTACCATTCCCTCAAGGTTTTGTTAAAAGACCTAGTTGAACCTGTCTGCCCTATCTTCTTCTTAGAAAGGGTCTTATTTCATGTGTAGTAGAAAGAGAATGGGCTTTGGCCCATTCATTAATCCATTCATTTGGCCCATTAACCAGATAAGAGTTCAAACCCCAGTTCTTCTGGTTTACACACTGTGTGACATTGGGCCAGCTGTGACATCTAAGTGCCTAACACACAGTAGGTGCTCACTAAATGTAGGTTTCCTTCCTGATTATTCTGTAGACTCTGTCAATCATCCTAGGGGCAGGAGATGAACACCCCCTATAGATGAAACAGAAATAGGAAAGACAGAATAGATAAGATAGAATGAGAAGGACAAGAAAGAATAAGAACATTCTCAGCAATTCACAATCCGTGTAGATTTCCATGCTGAGCTTTAGAATTCTGAGAGGACCAGAGGAGCTGGGTAAGCTGCTTTCTCTTCCTAATTTGGTTAGAAGCCACTGCAGCCTTCAGCCGATACCAGCTGCTCAGGTCCCCCGATTGTGTGCGAGAGAGCATTTTGCTGTGTTTCCATGGAGATGTGGTTGTATTTCTAACTAAGGGTGACCAGGGGAGGGGAAGAAATGGTAAATATGCAAACACACGTATCAGCTGAAAGAAACAGGAGGAAATAGTTTGGATGTGGTGTGAAAAGTGCCAAGTTGCTGTGTAGATCCTTCTGTTAGCTTAGAATTTTCAGCAAGAAGCAAAGGTTCTGTGGATTCGTTTTATTAGTGTCTATAAAATAGTCACCCAAGAGGGTCCTTCAGTTATTTCTAAGTGACTGAAAGTTAGTTGTCTTTATTACATAGTATTGACCTCTGAGATAGGCAGCACACCCAAGCTTGGGTCGAGGTTAAAGTGTACTGAGAAGTAATCTGATGGACAAAGTACAAAAAAATAGCTACGTGGAATAAGGATGCAGCAAACACCTAGCTTCGAAGCAATATTATAAAACTAACATTAGCCAAGAGGCACTCAAACACATGTAAAGTGAAGGTCTAATCAAGGGGTCAGCCAACTTTTCCCGTAAAACTCCAGAGAGTGAGTGTTCCAGGCTCCTGGCATGTCCACGTCTGTCCTAACGACCGAACTCCGCTGCCGCGGAGCGAGAGCAGCCATCGCCGAAGGAGCCAACAGTGAGCGTAGCTGTGTTCCGGTGAACTTTATTTACAGACGCTGGAATCTGAGTTTCATACCGTTTCCTCACATCACAAGTCTTCTTCCTTTTCTTCTCCTCCCAAATCATTAAAAATGATAAAAGCCAATCTCACCTTGTGGACCGTACAAAATCAGGTGGAAGGCTAGATCTGGCCAGCAGGCTGGATCTGGCCAGCAGGCTGAAGTTTGCTTACCTCAGGTATGGAAAACAAAGCTTGCAGTTGTACAGGTTATTTGTTTATTTGTTTGTGTTTCTTTATGTTTTCATACCTCCTTGTGTCCAGAGGTACTTAAGGGGTCCAAATGCATACACATCAGAAAGATAAAAATAGGTGTAGAAGGAGAAAAAATGAGGCCGAGACAGATTAACAGCAGAAAGAGAAGACAGTCCGGATGAGTGAGCATGCCACGTGCAAGCCATGCACTTGGACCTGGATTTGGCTCTGGTCTTTCTAGCAGCACCAGATGGTGGAAAGGGAAATGGAGCTCTTTAGAACAGCCACAGAGTCCTTGAAGTAGGGAGGAGCCGGGTGTGCTTAGCAGTGATGCATCTCTTCCTGATGTGGAGATCAGAGAGAAGTTTCTCTCTGGGTTCTTCTTCCTTGGGTATTCAATGACATCCTGCAAAGTATCCTTGTAGTAAACACAGCGGTGAGGTTCCTAGAGTTCTTTCCTATGGAGCCCCTAATGTTAATAAATTGCACTGCACCAAATAATAATTCATTGAAAGCAAGTGGGTGGATGGTAGAAGAAATCATACTAGTTTAATAGCAACCACATCGATCAGTTTGAGATTATTTAGACTTTTAAAATTCCCCAATAATGATGACACAGATATTGCTATTTATTATAGTGACAGGGTTTGTCCAGTTTCGGGGAATAAAGCAATTGTTTCTCAAAAAACAAAACAAAACAAAACAAAACACAGTTATGCTATTTACTAACCAAAGATAATTTTTTATAGCCTTGAGCTGAAGGTGGGGAGGGGACAATAAAAGGAGAGGCAGGAGGAAGTCTCAGAACTATTTTATGGGACGGAACTTGGAGATAGTCTATCTAGTTTCTGATTTAACAGTTAAGGAACATCAAGGCTCAGAGATGTTGGGTGACTAGTCTGAAGGTGTGAAGCAGGGAACTCCTGTCTTTTGGGTCCTAGCCCAATGCATTTTGTAGACTCCCCATATTTATTTCTAGCTCCCCATCCATCCCACCCCACGCCAACACACACACACACACACACACACACACACACACACACACCCCCTTCCTCCTGGGGATGCCGCCTCATTTGCCAGCCTGCTCTTGTCCACGTTTCCAGGTGCTCCTCTTGTTGCTCCGCTCAGAAACCTGCTTCAGCCGACTGCTCTGCCCCAAACACTGAGTCTCACTCATAATGCCTTTCCCTGTCTAGAATGTTTTTCACATCCTCCCTGCCTAGGAAAATCCAATGCAGAGCTTTCCCTTCTCTCTTACAGCATGACCTGTCTTTGCTGCACACAGAATTTGGATTATTAGTTGTGCATGTGTGTGTCTTATTCTGAAAAAGATGCCTTTGTCACGTTGAGGAGAAAGACTGGAGCTTATAATATTTTGCAATTCTCCCATGCAGTACACATGTGCAGAAAGTGCTCGGTGCGTTGGTATTGCTGGATTGGGGGACCTCCGTTGAGAAGTTGGGGAACAGAAAGAACAGCATCAAAGACCAAATAGGAACCTCCCTT